>JANUHK010000291.1:0-51203 GCA_026319125.1 Colletotrichum noveboracense | reverse complement strand
TCCCCTGGATAACGCTGGTGTTGTCGATACAGATGTGTATAGGCTGGCCTTGGGAAGTCAGGAGGGCCCTTCGGAGCCCTGCCCTCGCCCCCTCTGCCTCGCCGTCGAACACTTCCGCAATGCCGAGGCGGCTGCACCCTTGAGCTATGCGTTTGTTACTGCGGTAGATAACAAAGCCGAAACCTATAGCCCCATTAGGGGCTTTAGAGCCGTCTGAGTAGATAATAGTATAGTTATCTAGCACCATCTTAAGCCAGTCTTGAAACGCTTTAGCTGCTTTCTCCTTGCTTCGTCTAGCTGTAGGGTCTTATAGTCCTGAGAGGTGCTGTGGCTGTAGGAGTAACAGCCTTGGGCACCTAGGTAGGAGGGCTGCTGTTCTTTGTAGTCTTGTTTGCTGCCGCCCTGGCTGTGAAAGCCTAGGGACTAAAGGGTGCTGTTGGTTAACCTTCTGTAGGCGTGTAGCAAAGCGTAGGCGTGCCCCTTTGAGGGCTACTTTTGCTGTTGGCAGGCCAGCATCTCGAAGGAGGCTATTGGTGGGCGTAGTCTTCCAGACAGGTAGGATAGCCCTTGCTGCTGCTGTTATAACCTTCTCTACCCTCTTTACTAAGCCTTTCTGCCTTATACTAATAGTAGCTGCTTGGTTATTAGCACTGCTGTTAGTAGCAGTAGTGCTGCTGTTTCTGGCTGGTCTCTTTAAACCTGCATACTAGGTCTCAGCTCTATATAGGGCGGTTGGGAGGACATAGGTAATAACGGCTTGGCGGGCAGCAGCAGCTGGGAGCCCCCCTTTTGTGTTTGATAGGTGCCGTAGGAAGTGGGCCACCTTCTTTGCTGCTGCTACCTTTGTATCGACGTGGTGCTGGAAGGTGAGTTTCTTATCAAACCAGACCCCTAGCCATCGTACAGGCTTAGTTGAGGCCTTTATAGTTAGATCCCTTGCTTGTATATCTGGCAGGTTATTTGACTGGTTATGCTTCCTGCTGAAGTGGATTGCTTCACATTTAGCTGGGTTAAACGCAGGTTTAGATGCGGGCGCCGATCTGTGAGTTGCTTGACGATGCCGCTGAGCCACATCGATGACTGCATAGTGCCAAAGCCGTGTGCGTAGTACTCATCCAATAGCCCCGATGTGCGGAAATGCTCAAGCATTGTGGTCTCTCCCTTGAAGACCTTGGGCATGGTTTCGCCCACAAGACGCATGATCTTGACAACAGAGTTATCAGCGACACTAAAGTATTTCGTTAGCAACCTCACTGACAATTTGAGACTGATTTGCATACCCTTTGGATTCAATCTCGGCTACCACGTCCTCGCGAGTGTCAGTTAGCCATTCCTTCCGACCATACTTGTGGTCACCATTCTTCAGAAGATCCGTCATGTGCCGAGCATAGTTGAGATAGTGACATGATGGACTTTCTGATCTAGCCGGAGAATCTTCTGGAACATCCTCATCGAACCGTCTGAGATAGAACGCAGCAATCCGGCTAAGAACCCATAGAAGATCCGTGTCTGCCTGGGTGACTGGAATGCCCTCGGCAGCAAGGTCTCCATCTGGAACCGTGGGGACGAAATGAGTCTTGTAGAACACATTACGGTCATCGCTAGCGGCCGATCTCACAGGTTTGAACTTGACCTGATCAAGCTGGACTGCAACGTTTGGAGAGCCATCAAAAGAAATGTCAAAGTTGCCCGAGAATCCAGCCCCTGGCTGAGACCGATCTTCGCGGTTGCACGTCGAGTCAATAGCGACATTCTCCTGGTGCTCTTGACAGGCTAAGACTGCAGGGTTGACCCTGATTTTGCCGATGCTCGTGGGCATATGAAGGATTCGCAACTGTTCATCCCCCGGGTAGCTGTAAGCAAGACTGACTGACTGTATGGCAGCATCCAGCTCGACCGGGTGGAAGAGCAACACCTTTGAATCGGGAGTCGTTGCTCGTTTTGCGACACAGCAAGCTCGCCCGAGCTTCCTTCTGAGCCCAATGAGGGAACGGAAAGGGCCACTGAAGTTGTACTCCAAGCTCTCCATGAAGTTGTAGAGACGGGTTGACTCGACATTGATGAAGTGCGGGGGCGTTGGTTTTCTCTGGGGCAGTAAGCTCCCAGATGCCTCGCCCAAGAACACCTTCAGCTCTCCATCAGCTACCAACGAGAGTTCCTCGCTGCCAAGAGCAGCGGAGTAGGTGAAGAAAGCGGTGATAAAGTCGAACTGGGATTTAGAAATCCGTGAAAGTTCAACATGAACTTCGACACCCGCATCATAGCTCTCAAATGGGAAACCTTGACGAATGTAGAAATCCTCAAGCTCGATCAGGCGAATGCTCTGGTCACCGGCGAGAGATCTGGCGGCTTCAAGAGCAGTGCTCACATATCCAGCAGCAGGAAACACGATTTGGCCCTGTACCTGGTGACCTTCAAGCCAGGGGATCTCGCTTGGCTTCAAGATATTCTTCCAGCGCATAGTGTGCGGAGAGCTGTCAGGTGAAATATCCCCCAGTAGAGGATGGAACGGCTCTTGTCGAAGGCGAATACGACGAGATCTTCGAGACTCGTGCCAGTATTGTGTCTCATGCTTCCACTGATAGGTTGGAAGACCCTTGAGGACACGGAACTGGGGATTCTCTGACAACATCGCAATCTCGCAACGTTGAAGGCTCACTGATCCTCCCAGCCTTGACCACAAGAAGCCCAGACATGTTGAGAAGGACTCGACGGCATCTTGACCACGACTCAGAGATCCGTGATAAGGGATAGCTTGCTGCAAGGCGTCTTGGATGTTCTGTCCAGCGGGTCCCTTGAGAGCGGGATGGGGTCCGACTTCAAGCGCAACATCAAAAATGGCGTCTGAGCTTACTGAGACTGCGGCTGTGATGGCTTGCGCGAAGAGAACCGGTCTTGTCATGTTCTGTGCCCAATAGATGTGACTCAAGTCGGCAGACAGCCCGATGGGTTTGCCATCATGGACACTAGAGTACCAAGTGCACCGCGATGACGATGGCGCTTGTGCCTTGACCCCGGCACGTTGCAGGGAATCCACATAAGGATCGAAGCATGGAGCCATGTGTCGCGAGTGGTATGCTTGGTCAACTCTGAGTCGTCGATTGAATTTCTTCTCGTCACTCAGAATGAGCTCCAATTCTTCGATGGCGTCTTCGTCTCCTGAGATGGTAACGCTTGACACGGAATTGCTCGCGGCGACGGTGATGCGGCCGTCAAAGTCCGGGTCCTCGCACAGCTCCAAGGCATCTTCCATCGAAGTGCCTGCTGCCAGCATTGCTCCCTTGATGTTTCCATTCGGGCTTGCTGCATGCTTGCAGTGCAGCCCTCGATAGTACGCGATATAAATGGCGTCGCGGGCACTAAGAAATCCGGCTGCGTATGCGGCGGCGATCTCGCCACTAGAGTGGCCTACCACAGCATCAAAATGGACATTTCCAGAACGGAGGAGGTCTACCAGCATGATCTGGACTGCAGTGCAAAGTGGCTGAGAAATTGCGGCTTCGTCAAGTCGAGTTGTTGAGGGATCAGCGAGAAGCTCCTTTTCAAGAGACCAAGTCGGCTGGTCTTCGGCTGGAAGCTGGGCCAAATGCGTCTCCAGCTCCTGAATGATTCGCCTGGCGTAAGGTGACTGTTCGATCAACGCAGCACCCATGCGAGCATACTGGGCACCTTGACCAGTGAAAATGCCGAGTATTTTTGATGATTTAGCAGAGGGTCTTGTCAGCGTCTTGATTCCGAGGGGCGTCTCCTTCTCATCTAGCCGGGTCTGGATCTTAGTCCTGAGATCGGTGTTTGAGAATGCAGGAAATGCAGTGCGATAGGGGAAAACGGAGCGACGCTCCCTCAGTGTGTATGCCAAGTCATGGGGGTTCACGTCGGAATGGGTATCGAGATGGTGAAGATACGCCGCTAGGTTGGCACGAAGTGCCTCTTCTGAAGCGGCAGAGAACGTGAAAGGGGTGAAGGGTCCACTGACGGCGGCAATCTCAGATCGTTCCGCTGGCTGCTCATAGCTCTCGAGAATGGCATGGGCATTGGCACCTCCAAAACCGAAGCTGTTGACACTCGCTCGCCTCGGCTGGGAGCTGGCCAACTGAGGCCACGACTGCGCGGTCCTGACAATTTCAAGGTTGTCATAGAATGGCGCGACTGAGGGGTTCAGGCTGTTGAACAAGAGGTTTGGCGGAATCGTAGAGTTTTGGATTGCCAATGTTGCCTTGAGAATGGCTGCTACACCTGCAGTGCCCTCCGTGTGGCCAAGCACAGTTTTGATGGAGCCGACATATAATGGAGAGCTGGCTGAAGTTGTCTTTGCGGTGTCTGGGTTGTCGGGGAAGAAGGCGGAACTGATAGCTTCGGCCTCGACAGGGTCTATCATTTTTGTTAGTAAAGCTCACCGTTGGAAATGAACATTCTACACTCACCACCAGCCGGGGTTCCAGTTCCATGGGCTTCAAAATACTGAGGTCTGTCTCCGGGGACAGTAAGATCAAGCCCAGCCTTGGCATAGGTTCTCTGTATCAAATCTCTCTGGGCTGTGGCACTCGGCATGGTCAAGCCAGCTGTTGCACCATCCTGGTTCAAGCCGGTCTCCCGAATGATGCCTTCGATGTGGTCGTTATCTGCGATCGCAGCGCTTAGAGTTTTCAGTACGACAGCCGCCACGCCATCTCCACGGGCGTAGCCGTTGGCGTCCTTGTCCCACATCCGGCCAAGACCATCGGGAGATAACATCTTGACCTTGCTCTCGACCACAAACATCTCCGGGCCAAGAATGAGATTGGAACCGCAAGCCACCGCTAGCCGCGAGTCTCCTGATCTGAGTGTTTGGACCGCCTTGTGCACCGCAACTAAACTGGAGGAGCATGCTGTATCCGTAGTGACTGAGGCACCATGCCAGTCGAAGAAGTACGAGATGCGGTTAGAGAGCACTGCCCTCGAGGTTCCCACCGCAAAGTATGTTGGTGCTTCATCCAGATCGCGGAGTAGCATAGCTTCGTAGTCTCCACACATAACACCAGCGTAAACGGCTGTGTCACTCCCTCTCAATCCCTCGATCGTCATACCACCGGATTCGATAGCTTCGTAGACGGTCTCAAGCAGCATTCGTTGCTGGGGATCCATAGCCCGAGCTTCGATAGGGTTGATACCGAAGAATTCTGCATCAAAGACTTTTGGGTCTTCCTCAAGAAGGTACGAGTGCATGACGTTAGACCGGCCATGGTGAGAGTTATTTTCGTGGAAAAAGCCTTTGGCACTGAACCTGCTCTCTGGGATCTCTCGACGGGCATCGCGAGGATTTCGGAGTAGCTCCCACAGTTTCGAAGGAGAGCTCGCATCTCCAGCCAAGTGACAGGCACTGCCAACTATGGCGATTGGTTCGTTGGGTATCGTTTTGGAGTTCATTGCTGGTGCGTATCAACAGTCGTTCGGTGGACAGGAAGGTTTTGGTGCAAGTCCCGTCAAGCAACGGGAAGTCTAACTCAAGAGGCAGAAGTGGTAACTCTATCCAAAGACTTTGGACGAGACGATAGAGGGTATTGAGGTTCAGTCGTACATCCAGCAGTCCTGATTCGGAGATGGGCGCTGAACTGCCTGCTGTCAACCTATGATTTGCTGGTCGCTCCGGAGCTCTTCCGTGATGCCAGTGGATGGCAGTTGCCCGAAAGTCCCCGAGTTTCCGGTCTCCTTCGGCCGTCATGACGTTACTAGTGAAACATCTCGAATAGGAAACCGTCACCGATAACATTGAGTCGGCATGTGGTGGCAAGCCAATGGACCGACCGATCGGTACGCCGTAACGCCACAGATTAGAGATTGTGTGTGGCTGTCCAGCTACTTTCAACATGCAATGCAAGTCTCAGCTGAGGATTGTCTCTACTCTTCCCGAATTGAAAATTGAAAGATTGAACAAAACAACTGGTAATGCGACCAAAGTGTTGAACGACTTTATGGTCCCGGCCTTATTGGGACACTGCGGTGTGAAGAGAAACGTAGCGTAATTGTTTGACAATTTCAGTTGCGTGGCAAAACTACGAGAACACGAGTACAGCTTTCATGCGTTAAATGACCTGTAATCATGATCATTGACAAGTTTCCGTGGCTATCTTCAGTCATACACCGTTATCTCATGGTCTAATAGAAGTCGTGTACCTGCTCTTCAGTCCATTCCCAAAATCTTTTCGCGTGTCCATTGCCCCCTTCCTGTTCAGTCTTCGTTGCATCTTCCAGGTCTGGGCGGATTGGATACAAACGACCCCATGGTACCACTAGAAAAACGTCAGCGTTGCAGGAGAGCCTCACAACTGCTCATGGAGCTTACCCCATTTTCCACTTTCCTTCATCGTGATATTAGGTGACAGCCCGGAAAACAACTCTGTGTAAGCACCAAAAATAGGGGGCTGAAGAACCAGAGTCTTGATCAAGCTTTTGAACAGGAATCCTCCGTCCCGGTAAAGGTCGGAGTTGAGATGCCCAGGATTACAAGGCACGCTAACGATGCCATCCTCCTGATGGCGCCTTGCAAACTCCACTCCATGTAGCCAGTTGCCGGCTTTGCTGATTCCATACCTTTCCAAAGCCATCAGGGACGGCCAGTAATTGAGATAATCCAGGGAAATTCCATGGGACTTTTCGCCGACAACTTCCGTTCCCATCGAAGAGACCCAGACTACGCGGACTGAGTTCGGCGACTCGACCTTCGCCGTGGAGGCCAAAATGGGCGTCAAGAGCTTGGTGAAGAGGAACACCCCAAGGACGTTGACACCGAGATGGAGCTCATGACCTTGTGCAGTCTTAATAGAGCCGTCGCTGTTCTTGAGTGCTTGAACAGCGGCATTGTTGAAAAGCACGTGAAGCTTGCTCTCTTGAGAGGTAAACTTCTCAACGGCAGGCTTGATGGTGGAAAGGTCGGCGAGGTCAAAATACAAGAACACGAACCCCCCTTTGCTCTCAGGCCACTTCTTCTTGATGTCTTCTATGGCTTGTGTTGCTTTGGTTTCAGACCGAGCAGCGACGTAGACTTTGGCATTTTTAGAGTAAAGGATCTGGGCGACTTCCTTGCCTACTCCGGTGTTGGAGCCGGTGACAATGTAGACCTTCGAACCTATCAGCGAGCCTCTCTATGCGGGCTGAATTTGGCCATGCCATTGACATCTACCTTTCCTGACAGATCTGGAATGTCTTTCTCAGTGAAACTTGGTTTCGGTGGCCATGTCTGAGTTAGGATGCTAGAGAACGATAGAAAGGGAGGCAGAGGCGGCCGGGCAGCAGGTTTGTTCGTCGTCATGGCGATTGAATTGGGTCGTAAGAGATGCTCCTGCTGGTTGCTTCCAGTTCCGCCCAAAAATGGATCATATGCCACCGTAATTCAATAACACAGGCGGTGATGCTCGAGGAACAGCAACCCAATTGGGAAACCGAGACCGACAGGCTTCGGGGCCGGGGTGCTTCGGTGGACCAAAACCTTAAATTCAGGAGACGGGGCGGGCACCGGCTTTAGACCGATTGGAGTTCTCGGCCACGAAATCCGGTCACACTGGGCTTACTATTATGCATGCAGTAATTACATCGATCTGCTTGTTTTCTTTTCTTCTGTCCTTTTGCTTATGTCCTCTTCGTATCGTGAACAAAACGCGACAAGATCCTTGGCCCATGGAGCGACAACTTTCATCGGAGAATCAGTCCGCCAGATCTTTGATGTCCGGAGCTTGCAGACCACGAGCCAACCCATGCACCACTCCCATTCTAAAGCCGCTTACGCCGTTCACTGTCTAAGGGATTCTGATAAGAAGAAAAGATAAGGCACCCGATCAGCATCCAGCAATCCAACTTCGAGGTAGCTGAGACCTGCACGCATGCAACTGCAGTTGAGGTAGCGAAAAATGGTCCATAAAATGCCTCTCGACGATCTCGCCATCTTCCCATTGGCCATTTCTCCCTGGGAAGGACGTCGATGGCGTAGTCGCCGCTTCGCCGAACTCTGACGGAGGCTTGCGTACGGCCCACGTTAACTAATCTCTATTCCAAGTCACACCATTGGGCTGTTGTGGTTATGTCAGTGACTGTAGTGCTGTTTGACATTATTTTGACTCGGGTACAAGACGCTAATGGGCTACTCCCCCTGCATCCACGGTACACTACTACGCGTGTGCGAGTCGTGCTGTTGACCCCTAAAGGCGGCTTCGGGAGAACCTCGCGCTTTTTTGGCCGAAATTTCCGTCATGTTGAATTGCCAAGCCGGCCGCCCACGCGGGCGGCCGTAGTTCAAATACGCAGTGAGAGCTTAATTGCTTCCATTCGGGTTGTGGGGGATAGTGAAAATGCATGTTTCTACTCTGTCTGTATGAACGCGTTCTTCATCGATTGCTTGATGCCCAAATCATGGTCCTTGTAGTGCCGTTGCAGAACTCAAGCTCATGAGCAGGTGCAACATGGAATCCAATGTACGATCCAAGCTTGATGTTTTGGGGACTGTCAGTCTACTTCCGCTTACATCTTCTACCAAAATACGTGAAAATGTGAAAAGTACATGTCAGGTTTTGCTGAGTCCTCTGGCTGCCACAATGGCTCTGAACATAACCACAGCACGTAAGGGACAGTCTTGATTACTGGTTCATCGAATGAATATAGCCCCAATCACAATTAGAAAGCGTGTTTCTACCAAGGAAACGACCAAGTGCCGGACCCGCAGGTTCGGGAGTACCGCCACCGCGGAACGACGCCAAGACAATCTCTGAACTTTGTTTTATGGCGTTCCCAGCATAGGACGAATCCGATTCGTAAGACATCGAAAAGGCCCATATGAGGCTTCATGGCCTTGACCAGAAGTTCATTGGAAAAGGAGGCGTCCACTCTCAACGACATGTGTATATATCGTCGCGCGAACCGGCCGCAATAGAGAATCAGACGACACCTCCATCCGACTTCGACAGCTTGAGCTTTGAACTCCTCAGACACTCGTTTCCCCAGTATTGGCTATACATAGCCGTTTCATCAATCATTCAATCTCAAGGTTTGGTAATACCGGCTTATCAGGAAACAACCTCTCTCGCAATGTATTTCAAAAACACTTTGGCTCTCGCCGCGCTGCCGGCTTTGGCCTCGGCCGCGTACACCACGGAGTATCTCACCGGCTCTTCGAACAACACCATCCAGGTTCTCGTCGAAGGAGAGGGCCCATCATTGCTTGTCTGGCCATCATACGCCCGCGACAGCATCGAAGACTTCCACGAGTTCTCCACCGCACTTGCCGAAGCCGGGTACCGAGTGCTCCGCCCTCAACCCCGAGGCATGGGCGAATCCACCGGCCCCATTAAGACGACCTGGGACGAGCTCGGCGCCGATGTTGCTTCAGTCATCGACACCTTCGGAAATGGGAAGGCCGTAGTTCTCGGTCACGCCGCTGGCCAGAGGGTCACAAAACACATGGCCGCTACCTTTCCGGAGAAGGTGCCGGCGATCGTACTGGCATGCATCAACACCGGAATCAACACCAACGCCACAATCGCTGCCACGGCGACGATCGCCAGCAACTACAGCAACCCTGTCGAAGAGAGACTTGCGGCACTGGAACTGGGCTACTTTGCCCCTGGTCACAACGCATCCGTCTGGTTGTCTGGATGGTTCCCCGAGGCCGTTGGCTCTGTCTCTGGCACTGGAGTGAGCACTCTTGGAGGAAACAACACACAAATCCTGGATGTGATTGCAAAGTTGGACCCGTGGAGAACGGAGGACCAGTGGAACTACACCACTGGGCTGGCGGGTGCTCGTTCTACAGTGGTATTTGTCGAGGACGCATCTCACGCGTTGTTCCCTGAGAACCTGCAGGGACTTCTTGATGTTCTACTCCCGTGGTTGAAGACTCAAACGTCTGGGTGGTTGTAGATACTTAGACCTTGACCTATGACAGTCCCTTTGTAGTCAATGTGTACAAGTCATCGGCGTTCGTCATGCTTCCCGAACCAACTAAGATGAGTTCAGTTGTCACTCACCAATGCAATGAGCAGTCGCCTGTGAATGAATACTGGAATTCAAACATTCTCTGTGTTATGTACGTTCAACCGGTCATGTCCTGCCCTTTGTCCACCTGCTGCTATTGGAGGACTCCGTGACTCAACGTTCATCGATGGTCCCCTGGATCTAGCCATCTCCGGCATGGTCTCAAAATCCAGATTATGCCCTTCCAACTCCTCTGTAAAGCTACGATTAAGTTCCGTTGTCAAGGTAGTAGAAGCTTCCTTTTGATTCTCGACAAACGGACTAATCAGCTGCCTGACATATCGGTCCATCTCACCGAGTCGACCAGGGTGTCGCAGCCCGGCTTCCGTCGTCTCGTCTTCGGTAGTAATGCGCGCCATCCCACCGTGATAATCTCTTGGGCTGATTCGACCCAATTCCATTTGATTCGAGAATTCCCTTGACGTACTCTCAACCTTGACCTCGCGCGTAACGTAAATAAAGTTGTTCCATGTCTTGGTAACGACGGGCCAAAATACTGGGATCGATGCCAACGCCAGTGATAATCGGTTCTCGGTTTCTCCAAGTAGTATGATCGTCGGGAATGATTTTGTCGGATCGGGCTCTCGATCTGAAGTTGCCCTGTTTGCAACGATGCGCCCTCCTGCTATGACGTTGATTCTAGATGCCAGGTTAGTATCCACGTCCCGTTGAAAACCAGTAACAGCACGCAGCCAGATTTTTTGCATGTGCTTACAATGCTCCGATGAACAGTAACCCCATCAGCCCCAACTTTGTTTTTCGAATAGTGTTGTCGCTAAATAGAAGGGGGATAGGCAGGACGAGAATGATAAAGTCCAAAACCATATTTGTCGCATTAGATGACACGACTACGTTGTAAACTTCCATTGAGTTGGTGGAGCCGTATCCATAACAGTTCGATTCTGAGCCTAGGCGATAGAACTGCTGGACCGGGAAGCACGGGAACCACGCCATGAAGGAGAAAGCGAAGCCCCACATCGAGACGATGATAATCAGTACCGTTGTCGCAACTCTGAGGTTTCGCATGCGGTCTTTGAATAGCCGGAGGTATTGTAATAGGATCGAATGTTTTACAAGGGCGTTTGACGTGGAAAACGACGCGTTGGACATGTAAAATAACTGCTCTCAGTGTGAGCCTAAGTCGATTTGTTGCGCCAGCATGGCATCCAATGGGCACAGCTCACGAGAAAGAACATCTCTCTGTCGCTATCGGGAACTTCTTTAAAAGGATGTCCCATGCCGTAGTTGGTTCCTGTTGCTCTATTAGTCTTGAGCACTCCTACAGAGCACAAACATCGAGTGTGAGGGGGTGCGGTTACCCAGGGCGAGTCCTATCGCGCTCGCTGAACCAGCAAGCTATGTAGTAGTCAGCACCCATCATCGACATTATGGAATAGAAGTATTACCAATGCCAGCAAAACTACGGCATCATCCCAACCAGGTGCTCGTACGATCCGCACTCTCACAAATATTCTTAGGCCGACGCAAAACCAAGCCACAACCTATAAAAGATAAATGACTGTCAGCAGCAACTCGTAAAATCATGTTTTGCGATGGTTCATACCAAGCCAGACGCAATGACGCCTACAATTGTGCTTTTGCGATTTTCAAACGGCAAACCCTCGTCGGTGTAATGAGAAGGGAATTCGCCAGCACGGGTGAGGTTCCCGTACATCGTCGTGAAAGGGGAAACCCGACGACTACACTGGACTCACGACCACAACAAGCAACCGCAGGGGATTCGTCCATTGTCGCATGGCAGAATTTCTGTCATGCAATGGAGGGGAAGTTGTCTCTAGTGTATTATCCCCAAGGAATCCGGGGGGGCATTGCACACGTGACTAACGGCTCCTTTTGACTGTTTCATCCTCGTCAGGAACTCGTACCTTCATTCGACGTGTAGATAGCTACCGGGCGCAAGCTTCCGCATACCAATGACTCGGTTCCCTCACACTCTGACAAATTCACCAGCTCACCCACGCGACTTTAAAGCTTATTTTGCTATCACATTGCGAACATTGGTCTGGAGTTCTATGCTAGCAAACCTACGACACGTGGCGCGGGGCACGCAACCCAATTAAGGTAGTAGAAAATGCGTGTCAATGGTTGAGAACGCTGTCGGGAACCTCGTGGGAGTGGGAAACCGATGAGCAGACTTTGGGATGAGCGGGATTAGTCCGGGGACGGGATCTGCACCGGAGACACCCTACGGCTATTCTGTTGCGGAGTGAATCCGACTCCGCGTCTCCGCACCCGGCATGTATACCCCTGATTACAGGCATTATTCAGAGCATTTGTCCTCACAAGACGGCTGATGGGATCAATGCCTCCGTGGAGACCATTGGATTGTGGGATTCCTAGGTCGAGTAAACCTGGGGATGGGCATGAAGAGAATCCGAACGCCTCGGTGCCGTCGGATACCGCCCCTCACTTGGTAGTGTCAGGTTTGCCTGACTTTGACTTTGAACCAAAGTCTATTTGGTCTTCTAATTCTTCTGATTGGGAAAACCTGGAGCCTGTGATCGCAAGGCAGAGACGAATGCACCCCTCTCAGACACTACTCCCCCCTCCATAGAAACACGTGGTACGCTCCATGCTAAGACCGGTTGTGGGACTGGTCTCTCTCTCACATTCTCCCACGTTTTTTGATGAAAGGGCTGAGTTAAGACACGTGAGATAATAACTGGCTCGAAAGTTCAGAAGACAGAAGCATACAACACTATGTGGGTGGGTGAACGGACCGTTAATTAGAGCTTGGCTACTTGTAGACACCAACTCGCCTGTCGTTTTACCGAAATCAAGGCGCGCGGACCAGTTCGGTCAGCTCTCGTCGGGTTTCGAAAGAAGTTAACTCCGGATGACACAGGGCGAGTAGCATGGGGTGCTTGTCATTAAAGTGAGGCTGTCACGAATGCATACTATCCAGTCTGTCAATCTATGAAGATGCACCAGAACCCGAATACTTTGGCTTCAAATACATATACAGCCCGCCCTTCTCCCACATGAGATACGATCGTTGCTTGTCCATCCAGCCGCGGCTCTGCTGCGTAACCTCAACATCGAAATTCCACAAAACACGTGCCAGGATGAACCGCATCTCCGCGTTAGCGAGGCTAACCGTTCAGTCAGCAAGCGTCCCACACTCGAAAAGGTTGGACGTAACTCACTTCAACCCAATGCAGTTGCGAGGGCCGTATGAGAACGGGTGGAACCCTTCGCGCCGGTCGGTGGAGAATCCGGAAGTCTTGCTGTCGGCGAGCCATCGCTCGGGGATGAACTCGTCGGCGCGCTTGAAATTGGCTTCGCTGCGGTACATGACGTGATGCGGGATGCCGACGATTGTCTACGATAGTCGTCAGCAGGAAGCCTAACATCAGATCTGCCCATTGCCTCAACTCACATTTCCCGGAATGAAGTCTCCAAGGATCCAGTTGCCCTCGGGAGGCGTCGTCCGCCACAAGGCATTCGGCCCGGGAGGGTGGTACCGGAACGTCTCGTCGATGACGGCGGCCAGGTATCGCAGCTGCATGGCGCTGCGCATGTTAATCTCATCTTCGCTCTTGAACGCGTCTTGAAGTTCCTTCATGAGCTTGGCCTTGACTTCCGGGTACGACGCCAGCATATACATGATTCCTGAGAGGGCGCTTGCCGTCGTCTCCGCACCTGCGAGGGTTAAGGTGACAGCGTTACTGTAGATCTCTTCCTGTGACATTTTCTATCAAATAATTAGCACGTCTACCAAAGAATAAGGTTGCCGAAGAAGGGCCAAGTCATACCAAGCCGTCCTTCTGCGTAAGCATGACCTGCACCAAATCAGGCCTCTCCACATTGAGCGCAAGCCTCCGATCGACCGTCTCCCTCAAGACTTTACGGTGCTGCGCGTACTCCCTCACCAACTTGATCGTCGCCAACACAGGCGCAAAGAAGAAGAAGAACGGGATACGCGTGCACAGCAGAATAACGTATGTCAACTTGATGTTGTTCAGCACAAACGAGATCCAAGGGTGCATCATCGACTCCCGCAGACACCCAAACGGCTCGCCAAACGCCAAGTCGCCAGTGACGTCAAACAGGCAGTACACAAACCACTGCCACAGATCGATCGCGGCCTTGCCGTCCTCAGCCCGTTCTTTCAGGCGCAGGATCAGTAGGTCGACGTACCCCGCGATGGCCGGCTCCTGCTCCAGCATGGCGTTGGTGGTGAACCCATTGCTCAGGATCTTGCGCATGCGCCCGTGGTCTCCCGTCGCGGCGCCCAGGATGTCGTTGGCGTCTTTGCTGAGGTACCACGACGGCTTCTGGTTCTCCTTGCGCTTGCCAGCGCGGTAGCGGCCGTAGACGTCGTCCCACGCCTCGGGGATCGCGTAGGAGAGCTCGTTGGGCCCGACGCGAACGATAGGGCCGTACTTTGTGTGGATGTCCATCAGGCTGTTGTGCATGTTGCCGGCCATGAAGGAGAAGCCTCATGGGAGGACGGAGGCTGCCCACAGTTTCGGGCCTGGGTATTTGCGGAGAGGGTGGAAGTAGACATTGTAGATAGGTCGGAGGATCACAAGGTAGACGAGAGTCTGCCTCATATGTCAGCGCATTTGCTTGCGTCTGTCGTGGTAGGATGGCTCACTAATCCGGCGACAACAGCGCCCAGCATGGGCCATGAAAGCCCGATTGTGACTTCAGCCAGCATTCTTGCGGCTTCTCGTCGCAGTCCAGTCTCCAAAAGACTTCAGATGAGAGCAAGGTTGAAGGCTGGACAGTGACAGAAACTTTGCCGAATGATGACTTGCATGAAGGTTCAAGCCGATCCAGAGTGCTGGGAGGGAGTGACTTCCAGAAAGTGGCAGGAAATTCGGTCTGCTAACCACAACATCAGTCTTTGCAACACACGCCAGAAGCCAAGTAGTCCATCCGAACCTTAAGCTTCGCACGTCGCATTCTTCAGATACCCGTCTCCGGCTACTGCGTGGGACGATGTCCGGCCCCGAGTCGCGAGCCGCCATTCGGAGGCGGGGTTCGGTGCCGGTTTCCTAATTCGGAAACCAAGTATGGGGAGCAGGGATCTCTCGCCTTGCTCGATGTTGCAAAGTTCTCTGTCGTTCGAGATTGATTTCAGTCACTAGGTTATATGTCTGAATGGGCATTTTAGCAGGTTCGATCCGAAGCCTAGAACTCATCCATCACGAAAGCGCCCTCTGCAGCAAGATGGCACTACCAAAGACCCAGACCGCAGTGATCCAGTCGCAATCAGCGTCCAGAGAATCCGGCCTCCGTCTAGCCGTCAGCACCTCCAAACCTATTCCAGAACTACCAACGCCATACCATGTTCTCGCCCGCGTCCTCGCCGTGGGCCTCAATCCCACAGACTACAAGATGGTCACCCACTTCTTCATGGAAGGCAACACAATAGGCTGCGACTTTAGCGGGATCGTTGAAGTCGCAGGCTCATCGTCCATCGTACCCGCCGGCGTCCGGGTCTGCGGCGCTGACTTCCCTTACCGCCCTGACAACTCTTCAAACGGTGCCTTTGCGCAATACGTTGTCGCGGATTCGCGGCATACGATCAGAGTGCCGGACGGGTGGAGCGATACGCAGGCGGCGGCATTAGGGTCCATCGGATGGTGTACGGCATGTCTGGCCATCTCAGACCCAGAGGCACTGAATCTGAAGGGACTGCCGTCGCGTCCCGCAGAGAAGCCGAGTCCTGTGTTGGTTTACGGCGGTGCCACGGCGACGGGCATCATGGCTATACAAATGCTGAAGCAGTAGGTCAAGATCAGTCCCTTGCAGATAGGCAGAAACTCACCTCAGACAGATCGGGCTATGCACCAATCGCTGTTTGTTCCGATAAATCAGCACCACTCGTCAAGAAGTACGGTGCCATCGGCACAGCATCGTACACCTCCCAAGACTGCGCCAAATCAATCCAGACCCTCGCTGGCGGGATGCCAATTAAGCACGCCCTTGATTGCATCACGGATGCAGAGTCTGCCGCTATTTGTTACAGCGTGCTGGCCAGGGTCGGAGCGAGATATGCATGTCTTGAAGATTGCCCCGAACAATGGCGGACAAGGCGCGCTGTCAAGTCGAAGGCGGTCATGGGGTTTGAGGCACTTGGGTACGATGTTGACTTGGGCCATCCGACATACTCGCGGAAGGCGAACTTTGAACTGCATGATGTTGCTGCGCAGTGGGCTCGGGAAGTGCAGTCGCTGTTGGAAAGCAAGCGGCTGGAGACGCAGCCTATCAAAGAAGTGAGTGGTGGTTTTGAGGGGGTCATCAAAACGCTTGAAATGTTGCAAAGTGGCGAAGTCAAGGGCGAGAAGCTCGTGGTCCAAGTATCAAGTTAGAACACCGCATGAAGAAACCGTGCCTATCATTGTGCGTCAGAATCGCCTATCACTAGCGTGGGGAGTGCATTTCTCTGAAATTGGGGCTGATTATGACTACCTGTGCCATCGCGTCCACGTATGCACATCTAAAAAGGCTCTGCGTCTTCCGACGAGTGGGGACATTGTCGAAAGACATGCTGCGGTAAACATCCCACCGATATCATATGCTCACGTCCTGACATCCATGCATGATCCCTCAAGGGTGGGAATCCTGCGAGCCGGGCTCCCGAGAGTCGGGGATCTCGTCCTTCTTGTTGGCGACCTCGTCCATCTTCTTGGCGATCTCGTCCTTCTTGGCGATCTCATCCTTCTTCTTGGTGATTTCGCCCATCTGCTTGATGATCTCGGCCTTCTTCTTGGTGATTTCCGTAGCATCGGCGACAGTGGCATCGTCTTTCTTCTCGGAAGCGTCGGTGACCTTGGGAGGAGAAGTGTCTGACGTGGCAGAAGAAGCGTCGGACTTGGCAGGAACAGCTTCGTCTTGAGAGGGAGTAGCACCCTCCTTCTGCTCAGAGACGTCAGAGTCCTTGGCAGGGGCATCCTCCTTCTTGTCGGTCGAGCCATTCTGATCGGCCTTGACGGCGGTTTCCTTCTTGCCTTCGATGGAAGCGTCCTCGCGTTGATGAGCAGCTTCGTTCTTGTCCGCGATGGACTGGAAAGTAGCAGCGGCCGAGCCGGCGGGAGGGCGGTGGCCAAGAAGGCGAGCCTGTTGGTTCCAACGTTAGTAGGTCCCAGACGGCAAGGTCGAGGATGCAAACATACTTCAGCAGTCTGGAGCTCCTTAGCATCGTCTTTGGTGATGTCCGACTCGGGCTTGCTCTTGAGATCGGCTTCCATCTTCAGAACGGTCTGCTGCTTGTCGTGCATGCTTTGAGCAGTGGCTGGGAGTAGACGTCAGCAAGGAACTAGAAAAGGTAATTAGCAACAAAAGGGAGGCATCTTACCAGCAAGACCATTCTTGACGGTGTGGTCATTGCCGGTCAAGGCCTTCTCGGCCTTGTCGATGTCGGCAACCTCCTTGGCCGTGATGATGTGACCGTTCTCGGCGAGGTTCTTGATGGTTTCCTTGTCGGTGGCAGCCATGATGTGCAGTTTTTCGGGTCTTGGGGATCGTTTGTGTGGGAGAATGGCGGAAGAAGCGGTGGCAATGAGGCAAGTTTGGTGTTGATTGAGGTTGGGTGATGTTGGAAGTGGGAGGTTTGAGGACGTGGCCGGTGGGAGGAAAGGTTGAAATAAATACCCAGAGAAGTCGACTTCCTATCGCTTCCTTCTCTGTTTGTTCGTTCTTGCACTTTCTGTGGTGAAGCTTCCATTACGGGGAGGCGCATACTGTCAAAAGGCAGTCGCCGACCCACCTCCTCTTGCTTAGAACAAGAAAGCCCGTGTCTGGAGTTTGAAAGAAAGTAGGAGCTTCTCTTGAATGAGCAGGCCCCAATCTAGATATTTTGTTCTGACGATCAAGTGCAATTTGGGAGGTACGAATTGCAAACTTTCCAATGCCATTGCCACTTGCTTGCCTTAGACTGGGCGGAAAGCTTGATTCTCACCCCGCCACCTCGCCTCACGTTGCGGACACCAAGCCATCATAGGTTTAAGGTATTTACTGATAGTGACAACGAGGAGAAAATGACAGAAATTAGTTCAGTTACCTAATATAATTCCGATGGATAGGAACGTTCATTTTTGGTCCCGCTTCAAAGCCCCTATAGCTTGCAAGATCCGACATGTATGCTTCAAGATTGGGAATTGTCTTCCTGTGACTTCCGATGCGAAAAGACTCCGTACCCTCTCCAACGCAGAAACCAGTAATCCTTCTTCACCGTCAGAGCTTCTTGTTCCTGCAACGATATCGTTGGTGCTCCTACAATCGTTCTCGATATTTCCCGCAACACTTGAGATGTACGGCTTTCCATTACCGTAACTGATCCATCGCTGAGACTTGATCGTCTCTTCGCCATCAATCAGTATCCTCAGCTCGTCCTCAGTAGATTGTGCTTCGCCGCCTGTCATTGACGCAGGGCACGTCTGATACAAGCTGTAGACCCACAAGCTCAACATGGCCTGGTAACATGCAAAGGCGTGAAAGTCTGCCCTATCCTTCGGCGAAAGCCGTCTCATTGCTCGGAGAATCTGCCCCGAATGCCAAGTTGCACGCCTAGCTTGCCGAGTTCCTGCCCAGCTTCTTAACTGCTCGAACGCCTCGCGAGACGACCAGTAGCTCTCGTTTCCTAGCAGAGCATCCACCATGGGCATGGGTGCAGATGCGCAGAACTCGCTGTATGCGAAGTAGAACGACGCGAGAGCATTGCTTGCGTCTGGCTCTGACTTGAGGATATAGCGAACATCATTGGACGTCCTCAAGTCTGTTGTTGTGATTTCCCATGTATCTGGAATGCCACGTGCCCAGTTTGTCCGGCATGCGATGTTAGTAGCAAGGTAACGCGTGCGAGCTACGACCAAGGTCGGTATCACAGAGCATGAGGCCATCAAGACCGCAAAGATCAAGTCGAATGACGGTGGCAGCCTCTTAAGAACAGAAACATCAGAGAGACACCTTGAGAGACTCAAGCCTTTCTGGTCTTCCGGGCCTCCATCCAACACCTCACTATATGTGATGCTCCACTTCTCGGCAGATTCTGCAAGCCAGAGCTTGGAGGTATCCGGCAGTGGGACAGTCATGTCGTGGCTTGGTATCGGAGAGGGTGTGTTCCTGAAGGCGCTTCGTTGTATACATTGCAGGTAAAACCGATGAACGGCTCTAGATCAGGTTAGCCAAATCACATCACAACCAGATCACATCAAGGGAAGCTAATTACCTCTTGAAGGACTCTTGATTCGCCCATTTAATCCATGAAAGGTGCAATTCTTCTTCGTCCCCGTTCACGGATGGCGTGAACAACTCGTAAGATACACGAAACAATCGTTTGCTATGGCGTAGTATCTAGAGCTTGTTGATTAGCATCGAAAGGTCATGAGCAATCCATCACCATCAGCTTCTTCGTACCGACGCAAGAATGGCCGAAGTAGCATCAGACATCTCAGTCTTCCTCTGGTCTCCACTCCAGAGTGCGCATTCGCACACCAAAGTCATGGCCTGGATGAATGACAGGCTGCGAGTCATTGCGTTGTCTCGGTCGCCCTGAGGCATCGTCAGAATTTGAGAGCGAAGAGGTTCTCGGACCAACTCACAGAATCCATCAGAACCATCCTTACCACATCCATCAACGCAAACCCAAATTCATTTGCCAAAGGATGTGTTGAAAAGGCAGCGCCAGCCGATACCATGGCAGCGAGGAGCAGAGGATCGCAGTCAGCGACATTGAAGGTGGGCAGATGAATCATTCCGACAATGTCGTCCTGCTGTTTGGACAGAAATATCTGGAGCATCTCTCCGAGAATTCTTGCTGAAGGGAACGAAGTTGATGTCGCAAGACTGGGGGGATTTGCGGAATGCTTCTGAACCAGATACACAATCTGGTCTCGTTTCTCCGCGGTCAGATGATGAATTGATATCGACGAATCATGTTCCCCCATCTGACCAACCATAGACGCCTGTTCCGTGACCGATATGAAAAGACTCTCGGTTCTGGAAGAGGCTCCCTGCGCCGGCTTCCAGTTACCCAGCGTGTTGTCATAGACTTTGCTCGCCTCATCAGAGACCACGCTCTTGTCACTAGATTCAATGAGCAACGATGGCCTCGCTTCTGTTTGTAGGTTTACCCGTGAACTCGGGGCCAGCATAGGCGCAAGCGAAGACAGCATGGATGAATCGATCCCAAAGACATCGGGCGCTCCAAATGAGGTCAGGAAATCATTGAATTGGAACGAGTCGTCCGCCCATGAGCCCTGCCCAATATCTAACTCCAAAGCAGCTTTCTCGGCCACAGCAGTCATGGCTGGCGAAACGGTGCTTGAAGGGACGAGAGGGAAGACGTCATCCTGTGCCAGCTCACGCCCATCATCGGCAACGCAAAATGGCCCAGCGCTTCTGATGCACTCAGTGCCTTTCAGTAGACACCTTCGGCAACTCCTTTGATCGTCGCATCTGACTTTAGATGTTGCGCAAGAATCACATGCCAGTGATGCCCGGGGTGGTCGGCGGGATAGTTGCCTTCTCTTAGCAGACGGGCGACTATCACCGTCAACCAGGCCCTTCCCAGGCAGGATTCGTTTTCGACCTTCCATCATAAAGACGCTTATGGTTCTTTCTGATATGGTCTTGCTCTGTGGCTAGATAGAGCCAGGGTGAGTTGGTTGTTTGTCGTGCTTGAAGGCCACCGTTGGGTCTGAAGGGCCATTGGTTGGTGGTTGGCGTCCGTGGAGATTGATTCACAACACCAAGTTGCCTTAGCAATAAACCAAACTGAGATATGTATACCGAAACGCAAAACGCGTCCTCCGGTACAAAATAGATAGTTAACTTTCACACTTCTAGGCAAAAAGGGGCTGAATCGGACGCACATGGAAATCGAAGCTGCGGCCCGCTCCTCGTCGATCACTGGCGATGATGTGGGGAACGGCCCCTCACCAGTGTCTTGTAAGCGGCTTCGCGGACAGCAACCAAGCCCGAGAACACGGTCATGGTTTTGTGGTTTCCACAAGCGCCTCTCTGTCGCACACTAGATCGTCATCCTATTAAAGGCCTTATGTTGGCTTGCTTCCACTATCCGTGATTCTAAGCACTAATGCATACAAGAAGACCTCCTCCTACTAAAGTCCATGATTCCTGAATTGATAGTTGTTGAAAGCTGACGCCTATCCACCCTGCGCAAAGTGGTGCCTGGTTTCGGATCAAATGTTTTCTAAATAGCTGCTCCGCGGCACTCTCTTTCGATGAGTTGCCGATGGGACTCACTTCGGACGTTGATCTTCACCTGGAATGACGGACCATGCTTCGTCACCTTGGGTGACTGCGAGGTGTCGATCGTCGCGCCAGGTACTGGCAGAACGTCGAAAAAGTAGACTAGTCGAGCCAATGAGATGTGCAAGTTAGTGATAGCTACATTATAGCCAACACAAAGTCGTCTCCCTGCATGACAATTAAGATTTAGCCAAGACGGAACTGATGGACTTTGCCAAGATGAAAATGGCATCTTACCTGCGCCGAATCCGAGATGTCCCTTGGCGGGCTTGTCAAGGTCTTCGTTGATGAATCGTTCTGGCCAAAATCTCTGCGGCTGCTCGTACTCGTCCGTGGAATTTGCAATCGCCCATTGATTGTATGTAACGATCGTTCCCGCCGGAATCTTGTATCCTTCGAACTCGTCGTCCCGCATCAAAGCGTGCGGGATTCCCGTTTCAGCAATTGTCGGCCTGGCATTGACGTCCGTCAATAATACGTCTGGTGCAACAATGGAAGGCTACAAGAGACTATTTTCGGCACTTTACTTACTTCCATCGGACACTCTCCTTCACCGCGCCTTTGACAATTGGCAAGTTCGGCATGTCCTGGGCGGTAGGCAATCGCTCGGCGTGAGCACCGCATACTTCATCAAGCTGCTTTCGAGCACACTCAATCCAATCCGGCCACAACGCGGCGGCAGCCACACATTGGTCCAAGGATGCGCGAGTGGTGTCCGTGCCGGCTTCCATGAGGGCGCCTGCCATGAACAGAAACTCGTCCTCGGTGAAGTCGGAATCGTGCTCCTTCTCGAGGAATTCCGTCATGAAGCAGTCCCGCTGCTTGCCCTGTGCTCGCCGTTCGCGAAGTTGATCCAGCTCTCGCTTGTATACCCTGTACGTTGATGAGTGATTGTGAATTAGCGAGGCTGGATGGGAGTCTCACGCGCGAGTACGCTTATACAAGTCGTCGCCGTACCATCTCCACGGCTGCAAACTTTTAAACCATGTTATATCGGCGAGGAAAGGAAAATGGTAGACGATCGCGCGGCCGGGCATGAGATACTCGAAAAACTCTTCAGACACAGCAAGAGAGTCGCTCAAGTTCGCGTCATCAACGCCGGCTCGGCGTCCGAAAACGACGCTCATGATGACCGAGCCGGAAAAGGCCCCGTGGCTCTTCCACCATTCATCTGGACGTTCGAGGTAGTTGAGGAGCAAAGCCTTGGACTCTAGGTCTTGGAACGGCTCGAAGATGTTGCGCTGTGTAGCATTCAGAATCTGATGCATGACCTTGCGCTCTCGACGCCACAAGTCTCCGTAGGGCATTAGCAGGGTTCGTTTGCCGCGGGACACGAGGTCGTAAGCCATTGGGAGATTCATTTTCGATGAGTATATGGCTGCTCTCTTCTCCAGGAGCTCGTTGACAGTCCTTTTGGAGTTGAGAAATAGCCAGTTCGTCCCTCCGATGTTGATAGTGAACCTAAATGTAGGGTTCATGGTCAGCGGCACCTTCTTGTAAGCGCTTGTTCGACGATATTGACGGCGCAGTAATCACACTTGAGCTTCTTACATTTCGCCATACTTCGTCGCCAGGTCTTGGAAGAATAGGTATGGAAGGTCTCGTGGGATTTGATGGGCGTTTCCAAGTAGAGGTAATCCGGGAACCGGATTAGGCAAACGATATCGCTTCTTGAACTGTATCACCTTCACGAACTTTCGAACCAGCCATGCGAGTAGAAGCATGAAGACGAAGGTCCCAACCGCTTGGCTCGGCAGTATTGTTTTTGGAGAGAGGAGCCTCATTTTTGCGTGGCGTTACCACAAGAAAATGGGCGTAAGGGAGGTTGACAAAAATGGACGATGCAATTTTTAAGAGAGAGAAGCTATTGCGTGACTTGAACAAATTCGTTGCCCGCAGGGCCGGAACTAACTAGTACTTAAGGAGCACAAGCATTTCGCCTCCCGGCATGGAAAGGTAATGATCAATACTCGCCAGTATCATTGTGCAGAAGCTCCCCAACACCCTGAGAATCATCGGGGCATGCCGATGCCTCTTGTCTGTGGATTTTGTGTGGTGCTATGGAAATGGGTTCGTCAACTACAAGACATGAGGTGCCGGTGGATCGGGGAATGTTGACTCCCCGAGATGGAGGTTCGGCATGCCGAGAACCACTGATTGGCTCAGCGGCTGAACCTCTCCGTTGAAAAGCATGACACGTTGAAACGGTTTGACTACATCTATAATCTTGAATTGTCTTCTGGATTGTCCAAAGTTAAGCATTTTGGGAAAGAGGAAGTGGTGCACGCTTCTCTGAGGGCCGTACTAAGTGTGGAGTCGGTTCGGTTTGTGAAAAGACCTCGACCAACCGGGACCTTTGGAATGTCAGAGCCGATGTGATACTTGCGGCTGTGTTCGTGGAATCTATCCAGTGTTGAGGCAAAGAGCTTATAAGCAACCAACACGCTCTATTCTTCTGACGAGTGCCTCGGCTACTTTAATCGCAAATTTGAGGGTCGTCAGTTGAACTAAGGACATGAAGTGATGTCTTAGGTGAAGGTTGGGATCAGCAGGGTGAGCAAGCCTTGAGATTATGTCCCAGCTTAGATTGCTCATAGTATCAGGCTAGATCATTCATATAACTCATGCAGGTTTGTCTTGCTTACGCACCTCGGACTCGAGCCAAGACTGCATCCACCCTGACCAACCTACCTGTGTAAGCCTCAGCCTCCCAACAAGCCATCCTGTAGATCCTTCCCCCGCTAATGCCAGCGACTAAATTTAGACCCCAATCCTGATCGCATTTCATTTCAGTGCATAGTCTCGCACTGAGCCCCGCACTTAGCCTTAGCTTCCTGTCCCACACGTGCACAACCGGGATCAGCTGCAAGTCGTCGGATTCTCGTGCGGTTCATCTGGAGCTTCTGCGAGGCGGAGTCTAGTAACATCCATGGAAGCCTATGTTTATGCTTATTTGGCTGAAAGGTCGGTTTCCTCTTGAATGCTGCGGAAGCCTTGGCGGGCTTGTCATGGGTCGAGGCTGTTCAAGCGCTGCTGGAAGCTGTCAGTGCTAAGCCTGGGCCCGGAGCTGAGGCCAATCGTGAGATTTTGATGCCAACGGAAGCCTTGCGCCAGCCCCGCTGGGTACAGCAGTCCCGGGGCTATCATGAATGTCTCGGCCATTTTCATGTCAATGCCGAGTAGATATAAAGTGGTAGCTGTTTTCCGACACGTATTCACATTTTCCATCACCAGCATCTCATCGTTACACACACTACAGTACCGCCTTGTCCCACGCCAGAGTTTCACCGCATTATATCCTTCTTCGACCCGCCTAGTGCAACCTCCTCCAAGTTTCTTCACCGCTTCAAGATGTCTTCCAAGCTCCTCCTCGCCCTGACCAGCATCATCTCTCTTGCTGCGTCCCTACCCTCCGCGCCTCGCGAATGCTCCCAAACCTCGGTCCCGCCCAGCGCGTCAACCGCGACCCCGGGTTTGATCGCCCACCCCCAACACTTCAACGTCTACCAGTCCGCCTCCCAACCGAACCACCCCACGGACAACGTCCCGCATTTAGACCTCCACACCAACATCACCCGCCAGGTTGTCATCTTCACCGGCATCCCGCCCTCGGCCAAGACCTGCTCGCTCGGTTGGCGCCAGGGCCCGATCGAAACCCGCGTCTTCCGCGTCGATGGCAACGGCCTCGTCTCCTCGCGCCAGCTCAAGTCCGAGGGCTTCCCGACGTGGACCACCGGCAGCGACGTGCTGATCAACCCCACGACGATCGCACCGTTCCAGGAGGGCAGCGAGTTCGTCCCGGGCATGGACTTCACCTTCTGGGACCAGCCCGAATTCTCCGCCTCCGCGACGCACGGCGGCCCAAGTGTCAAGTGCCAGGAGAGGATTGTCGTGGAGCTGGCGGTCAACTTCAATAACGGACAGGATGGACGCGTGTTCATGCAGGATGATGCCGAGAATGGGTTGTACATTTCGTACTCCTAGGGAGTGTTCTGTTGGACGAGTTGGAGTTAATGGCGTCGTAATCGGTTGACTTGGGGAGTTCGGGCTATTTTTGATGTCAAATAGGCAGCTTGTTTTGCCCCGATAACACTACACATATTCGAGAAGTTTTAAAGTTCCTGTTCTGGTGTCCGTAACTGACGTGACTGGCTGGGAGAAGGGGGTGCGGCTTGAAATATCTTGCTGTCTAAGCGATGGCTCAGGGGTATTAGTTAGACTATGCGTTCCCCTTGACCCTCGAAAGCCGACTGGCATTTCCATTGGCTAAGGCGGAGACCCATGCAATTCAGAACATGTCCAGGTGTCCAGGCGATAAGTATTGTCAGTAACTGACAGGCAAGTATTCTTATCTGCCAGAAGTATCGCTATCAGTGTTTTCATAGTATTTAAAGGATGAGGTAGTCGAAACGTAGCATGACCAGTGTTAAACCTCAGATGGACCGGGCAGTCTCCTCGAGCATTCTCTCGGCGGAGACGTAGTCTTGGATTGTGACAAAGACGCCGCCGGCCGTCAGCTCGAGCTGGACGTCTTTGGCCCGCGGGCGCCGGGGGTCAGTTCTCGTGTCGGTACAGTCGCGGTGAAGCTCGACCCAAAAGTCCTCCCACTCGTTGAAGTACTCGAGCCGGATGGTGATTGTTGCGATCTGTGGCTCCATCAGAGACGCTTGCGACACGGCGTGCCCGGTAGGCTCGAGACCGGCGGCGGCAGCAGGGCGGAAGTAGGGCTCCATGGCGTCGCCTGGCTCGTAATACTGACTGGGTGCGACCTGGATTGCGGTCTCCCGAGGGCCGTTGACCGTCCAGAAGAGCCGCTTAGTGGCCGCTGATGCGAGTGTGGATATGTTTCTTCTGTCATTTCCGAGATTCCCTCCATGCTGCTGACGACGGACAAGCCGGTTGTGTCCATGGTTGATGGTTGTGTGTGTGTGTGTGTGTGTGTGTTGGAGACGCGAACCAAAGCAGCCAGCAGGACTTTCAACGAACCTTTGATGATCTTTGCTGTGAATCAAATTGGAAGGAACCTGTCGCCCCAGCTCGTGTTGGAAGCCGCGGCGCAGCGCCTGCCTCGTTCAACACCCGTCTCACGGCCCCGCCCCGGCAAAAGCGGGTCTCTCACACACCACCGGCGCCCGACCGAAACGCATTCAATCGAAATCATCATCAGACGCATTTCATTGCAAAATGAAGCTAGAAACAAAGAATTCATCGCCGAATGAGGCAAAAGAAACGTGACAAGAGTGGGATTCGAACCCACGCCAATCTCTTGACTAGCACCTGAAGCTAGCGCCTTAGACCGCTCGGCCATCTTGCCTGTTGAGAGCATGTCTCCAAATCTAATATATGAAGCCTGAGTGAGTGAGGGCAACAGCAACATCGTCGTTTCGTCTCACCACGTCATCTCTTCACAGGCCAGCTCAGTCCGGGCTCTTTATCTTAGCTTCTGCATCCGAATTATTTCACAAAAATTTGCTGCTTTTGACCGAATGGCGAGCCGATCCACAGCACGTCCTATAGACCCAACATTCTAAGCACCAACCTCAGGGCGTTGAAATTCTCCAACAGACCGGTGTCCCAGGCGAGGTTTGATGGCTTTGCTCAATGGCAGGGAGATGTGTCCAAGCACCTTTTCTACTGAATGAACTTTTGGGGGATG
Organism: Colletotrichum noveboracense; assembly: GCA_026319125.1. Lineage (NCBI taxonomy): Eukaryota > Fungi > Ascomycota > Sordariomycetes > Glomerellales > Glomerellaceae > Colletotrichum > Colletotrichum noveboracense. The sequence goes on along the minus strand of JANUHK010000291.1, from coordinate 24,301 downwards.
GAGATCTAATATTCTCACGTAGGCTTAGTACATCTAAGAGAGATCAGATTTCTGAGAGAAATTGAAATGGAATTGATAATGATGAGCATATGCTAGCTCGGATGCCTCAGTCTCAGTAAGGGTACCATCCTGTAGCTCCTTCCAAACCCTCTCACTCATTTCGTGTTGAGTTTCATGATATAGCGCGCCAGTTCCTCTGCAACTAGCTCACTTAGAAATTAAATGATTCTTGCATCTGCAAGTGCTGTGTTGCACATGTTGCGCAGGCTGTCTCATTTGTGTAGTGCGAGCGCGGGAACTTGGCAGGAGTTGTCAAGGTGAGCTTCAGGTGTTGAGGGCTCATTAAAGGGCCTCTTCATGCCTGGGTTATACACTCGGAATGATTAACGGGTAATAGAGGCAAGAAGCATGACATTACCACACGCCACCACGCTAGGACCAGCTCATTTTCTTCGGCCTGAGTCCCAGAGGCATTGTCGACGAGGAGGGGCTTCATGGGGTTTTCTGCTTATCCACCGAAAACCCTATTACCTATATCGCAAGGTCAACTCCGAGACTTGATCACGAATACAAAGTTCAAAGAAGACGATATTCGTTTAATTCAAGCACCACACAGACTTGGAAACTCATAAGCATGTTTACCGCTCAACCTCATCAACACCCCCATCCCCCAGCTCCCTCTCAAACGTCATCTGGATATCCACAACCTGCAACAGCTGCCCGACATCCAGCTTCCGCTTCTTGTGCGCCGCCAGGCTCTTCGCCGTGCGCACCACATTCTTAATCTGCCGCCCATTGAGGTTCCCCTCCGCAAGCCTCTCATACCCCTCCTCGTCCACCTCCACGCCGCCTTCCACTCCCGCCAGGAAGTTCTTCCACACCTTCAGCCGGCTCTCCTTGGGCAGATCATCATACTTGAGCGGCACGTGGATCCGGCTCTTGAACGCATCGTCAAACGTCCGCACGCGGTTCGTCGTCATGAACAGAATGCCCGAGTAATACTCCAGCGTGCGCAGGAAAATCGACACAAGGCTGTTCCGCCCCAAATCATGCAGCGAGCGCCTCTCAAGGAACACATCCGCCTCGTCGATAAGCAGCACCGCCTTCCACGTCGACGCCAGATCCAGCGTCTGGCCCAGCTTCTCGTCCAGCGCCTCCGCCGATGTGCCCAGGTCTCCCGAAGACACAATGTACAGCGGCCGCCGGCTGAACTCGGCCACGCACTCCGCCGTCAGCGTCTTCCCCACACCCGGCGGGCCGTGCAGCACCAGGATCAGGCCCTTGCCCTTCCCCTTGACGATGTCGTCAAACTCGGCCCCCGCAGTCGCGCGCGCCGTGTGCTCCGCCACGAGCGCCTGCACCAGCTCCTTCTGCGTCTCCGGCAGGACAAGCTGCTCGAAGCACTTCGTGTTCCACTCGATATCACGAATCTTGTCCACGAAGAAGTCGAAGAAGCGCTTCTCCGCGAAGCTGAACCCGCGCACCGTCGGGGCCGCCAGCAGCGCCTGCTCGTCCGTCAGCGGCGCGAACTTGTCGGCGGGCGTCTCGCGCGGGACGAGGTCCATCTCGTCGCTGTCGAGCGCCTGCTTCCGCTTCTGCCCGGCGGTCTTGGGGAACGCGGTGACGGTAAAGGCGTCATCGGCGTTGATGCGGTGGTGCGTCTGCGCGTCGACCATGACGCGGCCGTCGATGTTGTACCGTCGCATGCGCTCGTCGAGCGCGACGCCCTTGTACTCGCGGAAGTTCTGGCCTGCGAGCGCCTCGAAGCGGCGGCCGCGGTGCGTGAGGAGGGCCCTGACCGCCTCGGGAGAGGGGTGGTGCGCGAGCGGCATGGCGTTGAGCGCGGCGACCTCGACGGCGCCCTGGAACGCGGGGATCTGGAGGTACTCGAAACGGGTACCGAAGTCGTCGCCGTCGAAGTCTACGTACTCGACGCCGAGGCGGAGGCCGGGGCACTGGCCGCAGACGTAGTCGTACGAGCGGAGCTTGTAGGCGCGGGCCTGGCTGAGGCGGGTGGCGTAGACGAGGCATCCCGGGCGGAAGATGGTCCAGAGGTACTCGTAGCTGATGAGCTGCTGGCCGAGGAGGTTGGCGGTGTTTTTGATGGTGTCGGAGAAGTGTTCGTCGATGAATGCGAGGAGGAGAGGGAGGTGGCGGGCGCCTTCGGAGTCGGGGTCGAGGTCGTCACCCGCGGCGGCAAGGTCGTCACGATAGTGGTAGAGGCTGCGAGGGGGAAACGCGACGGAGATGTCGGATGTCATGTAGGACTGGCCGGGATATATGCTACCGATGACGTCCTTGAGGATGGTCTTGAGCGAGGGAGAGTTGACTTCGAGGGATGTGCGGCAGACGAACTCGTTTTGCATGTTGTACTCGCGGGTGATCTGGCCATGTCAACACCAAGCCTCTGTCTTCAAGGAAATGGAAACTTACGCAAAGAGCGTACTTTTCATACCAGTTGGTCTTCTGCTCGGGGAGGTCTTCATCCTCTTTGGGCTCGGCGATATACGCCCGGCCCTTCTTGGTCCATCGCTTCTCGAGATGCTTCAGCTCGATCTGCATGGGTGCCTTCTCGAGCTCCTCGCGGCGCTTCTTCTCTTCCTCAGTGAGAGTGCCGTTGATCTCGTTCTGATCCTCCTCGTCAATGGGCTCATCTTGGGTGCTTCTGCGGGCGGTTTGCTTGGTGCGAGCCATGGTTTCCGAGGGCTTAGATTGATACCAGTCGGAGATTTTCTGGAAATCGAGGGCAGCTGGTTTTTCGATGTGTTTCCTTCCCTTAATGCGGTTCAAGGAAGACATTCTTATACCAGCGAACGACTCCTCTGATCATGTAGTTGGGAGATCAAGGTAAACAAAGTTGAGCCTCAGGGGCTAGGCATAAAAGCCCTAGATGCAGGCAGCCGTACCCCGCTCGGACGAGCAAAGAGTCACCGGCTGCCGGGACCGCATCAGATACACCATGCCCCAAGGTGATGTGACTCAAGATGATATCAAAAGGATCAACAGAATTCGATATCCGACATCGTTCTTTGGGGAATCTGCCTGTTTCGGGGAGGGTCCTCTGCGGCACGGTCCAGAGACGGGGCTATTGCTGCCTGCGCTGCCTTGAATCCTGCGTGCCGTTCGCCGCGACCCAGACTGGCGGCCCGGTAGCCTCGCCTTCGGCGGCCTGGCCATCGGACGAAAGATGCCTACAGCGAATCAGGGCGTGGAGCAAAGGACATCGCTAGGCAGAATCGGGCGGGGAGATCGGCTCAGGCGCCGGGGGATGCTGCCGTTGGGCGATGGCGGTCTGGACCCTGACGACATTGGAAACGCCTTTGTCGAGATGAACATATCTGCCGAAGTTTGTACGCAGCTGCACGCCCACAAATTGAAGTTGATCGTACCTCGTGTTCGCAGACTCCCTGAGCGTACGAAGAAGTGATGTGAGGGACGTGTAAACGCCACAATGACTAAGCAGCCGTCAGCCACATATCAAGGCAGAGGTGTGGCGCCGACGATGAAATCACAACCAGCAAAACACGCCTACAAGACATAAAAACTCTTTTGTATCTAACTCTAAATACATGCTGGGCTTACCAGCGCACCTCGAACTCGGGTGCTGGGCTTCCTCCTCCTCCAATCACTGAAACGCAATGCAGCGAATGCGAAAATGGTGTGTCAGTCGCCATGTGATGTTACTCTATCCCCAAAACTCCGTAATTATATCATGCTAATTGCGTATATACAGCAAGACAAGTGCTTAACGGCGCGATCGCTCGACGGCGGCGGCGCTCACTTTGCTGGCCTTCTCAACGGCGCTGGTCATGGCCAGGCCGACAGGCGTCATCGTTCCGCTGGGAGCGGGAGTGTTAGTCCTCGTGGGAGGAGCGGAACGGTTGTGCTGCATGTGAGCCCTGACCAGGTGGCCAGCCGCCAAGGCACTGCAAAGCGACAGCTCACCGGCCAAGACACCAGCAGCGATAACACGGGCGAGGCGGCGGGCGTTCTCGCCGGGGCTCGTAGGGTGGGGACCGCGGACACCAAGCATGTCAAGCATGGCGCTCTGGGGCTCAAGGATAGTGCCACCGCCGAGGGTACCGACTTCGAGAGAGGGCATGGAGACAGAGATCTGGAGGGATCCGCGTAGGCTGGGGACCTGTTAGCAACTAGTGATAAATAGCAACGGCTGTTTTACTTACTTCTTCATGACAGTAATGCAGTTGGCACTCTCGACAACCTGGGCGGGGTCCTGACCGGTGGCAAGGAAGATGGCGGCGACAATGTTGGCAGCGTGGGCGTTGAATCCACCAATAGAACCGGCCATGGCGGATCCAATGAGGTTCTTGTTAACGTTGAGCTCGACCAGGGTGTCGACGTCGCTCTTCAGCACGCTCTTGACGACATCGCCAGGGATGATAGCCTCGGCGACGACACTCTTTCCACGTCCGTCGATCCAGTTAATGGCGGCAGCCTTCTTGTCCGTGCAGTAGTTACCAGAAACAGAAACGATGCTCATGTCCTCAAAACCCTCGGAAGCCATGACGGAGAGGGCATGCTCGACACCCTTGGAAATCATGTTCATGCCCATGGCATCGCCGGTGGTGGTCTTGAAGCGGATGTACAGGTTGGTGCCAGCAAGAGCAGTCTTCATGGACTGCAGACGAGCAAAGTTACTGGTAGAGTTAAACGCCTTCTTCATGGTGGACTGACCAGCGTCAGAGTCAAGCCAGATCTTGGCCGCACCAGCACGCTCGAGAGTCTCGAAAGCAACACAGGGTCCGCGGGTCATGCCGTCGGCGGTCAGAACAGTAACAGCACCGCCGCCAGAGTTGATAGCCTTGCAGCCACGACTGGTACTGGCGACCAAGACGCCCTCAGTGGTGGCCATGGGGATGAAGTAGCTCTGCCCGTCAATAACGAGAGGACCAGCGACACCGACAGGGAGGGGCAGGTAACCGATGACGTTCTCACAGCAGGCACCGAAGACACGCTCCCAGTTGTAGCCGGCGTAGGGAAGTTTGGAGCGCTCGAGGCTGCCAGTGAGGTCGGAAGTGGCGTTGGTACGGGAGATGATGCTGCGGCGGATCTTGACGGCACGGGTGTGGTCCTTGAGAGCGCGCTCGAGAGAGTAACCTGGAATCTTGCCGCGGAGAGACATGCCGACGACCTCCTGGTCGCTCATTTCGTGGACACGCTTCTCGTCGATCATCTTCTGCAGCTCGGCAATGGTGCGAGGCTCGGGGGTGCTGGCCTTGGTCATGGACAGCTCAGACTCATCGTCCGACAGTGCCGGAGTTGCGGGCTTGGGCGTCTCGGGAATGTACTCGCCAAGGGGCAGGGTGGCCGAGTCGGTATCGTTAAACTTCTCAGCCTTGGCCAGCTCCTTGGGATCGATCTGGTGGTCGGGGACATTGGGGTCCTTGATACCCCAGCGAGCGGCGTTGAAAAGGTAGCCGTTCAGAGCAACACTCATGGCGAGGGCAACGACGATCCACTTGGAGAGAACGGGGTCCTCCAGACTCTTCAGGATGCTGCCGACCATGCGGCCACCGACGCCGTAGCTCTCAAAGTGGTCATACTCGTCGTCGTCTCTGGAGCCGGACTTGCTGGCGGGAGAAGGCAGGGCGTAGTGGATTGAGGGGTACTCGAGCTCGTACTTGATGGGGGTGAGGACAGTGACGACTGTCTGGCGCTCATTGGCCTTGGCCGACTCCAGGATAGCGTCAAGACCATTGGAGGCAACCTTGAAAGGGTCGACGGGAGGGGCGGTCACAACGGCGCTAAGACCACCGGTCAAAGAAGACAGGCTCGGGAGAGAGCTGGAGCTGCGGAACGGGATGGTGCAGATGTTGATGACGTTGATCAGGATGAATCCGGTGACCATGAGGACCTTGAACTTGGGGACATTGCTGCTCTTCATCTGCTTGCCGAACAAAGAAGCCTCCTTGGGGGCCTTTCCGTTGAAATCAGCCCAATCGTTGCTCTGGGCCACGTTTTCGGCAACGCGGCGGCTGACACCGTCGTCCTCGAGAGCGCGGCGCATCTGCACGTGGCGCTTGATGCGGTTGATCTCCAGCTTAATGCTCAAAATTGCCGTGTAGAAGGAGAAGAGCAGGATGCAGTCGAAGAACAAGATCCAGGCAGCGAGGAAGCAGAACTGCTGGAGACCGCCCTGGACACCAGAGGCGGCGCCGATGATGAGCACAGCAATCTCAATGGCGTAGTCCTTGACAATGTCGTAGCCCTTCTCCTTGATGGCGGCCTGCACAGCGTATTGGATGACGTTGGGGGACGAGACCTCGGACTTCTTGGACTTCTTGTCCTCCTTGTTGTCCTTGGGCTTACGGTGCTCAATGGCGTGGGACAGAACGGCGCGGGTGAGGACGATGTTCTTCTCAAAGCCAATGGTGACAACCAGGAAAGGCAGACCCTCGGACAGCAGAACCATGGTGATGGGAACGCCGAGCTTAGTGGTGACCAACAGACCGAAGAGGAAGGCGAAAACCGAGGAGAAGAGGACGTTGGTGAAGAGCCAGAAGTTGGAGCCCATGCGACGCATCGAGAGGAACAGGGAGACGAAGGTCAGGTGCATGGAGAGGTAGCCGAGGACCATGATGACGATGTCCAGAGCTTCGGCGTTCTTCAGCAGGTCGATGAACTCGGTCCAGCCGTTGCGAACCCACTGGACGAGGCTGTTGCGGGTGTGAACTTTGGCGGCCTTCATGATCCACATCTTCTTCTCCTTGCCGTGGACCGTAGTCTGGGTCTCGTCGCTAGAGGCATCGGGGATCTCTTGGGCAAGAGAGAGGAACTCGGGAGCCTGAGAGTAGGGGACAGCGAAGGCGAGGGCGCTGTCCTGGGAGTAGCTCGTCAGGGAGTTGGAGGTCTGCGGCAGCGAGGTGACGGACAGGTTCTGGGGGATCGGGACGGCGTGGGTGCGCGGGGCGGTGTTGATGGACTCGGGAGACTGAGACTCGGGGAAGACGAGGGTCAGGAGAGCGAGGTGGTCGACGTCCTTGGCGACAGTGGCCTCGGGCTCGACGTTTTGCCATTTCCAGGCAGTCTCGGGGCCGGCTTGCAGACGGCGGCTACCCTCGGTGAGGGAGGACCAGTCGGCGGAGCGGACACTGATTGTAGCATCGAACAGGCTCTCCTGCAGAAGTCCTACGTAGGAAGTGCTGGCGAGGACGGCGACGATGACGACGGTGTGGATCGGGTGGGAGCAGGCGACCTTTGAGAGAAACTTGAGGCCGGGCGTGAGCTTCTTGTTGAGCCAAGAGGGAGCAGCGGCCTGGGTGGCAGGCTGCTCGCCCCGGAATCGGCTGGGGAGAAGCGATGAAGATATCATGGCGAATGTGGAGCGGTGAATGCAGCCGTAACGATTAGGAAGTCATTTGGGGTTCGAAGATCGGATCAAAGGGTCTGAAGCAAGAGTCTGGGTCGGACGGTTAGCAATTGACGCCTTGACAAGAGTTGGAAACGGAGCTCTGAGCCGTTGTTGAGTGCGCGGAAAAGTCGCGAAAGGGGTGGCTTGGGGGAGGAAGCGGGAAGCGGGCGATTGGATTGGAATGAGGAAATTTTGGGCTAGGTTTGGCGGCGCGGTTTATTGATTGTGTGGTGCTAAGCTCTCGTGCAGTGCTGCGTTGCCTGTGGTGTAGGTAGATACTACTACAGTATGCTATGCGGTACGGTACGGAGCGGTGCGGGATGCGCTGGAACTGCAGCTGCAATTGCAACTGTAATGCCAATTGGGTTGGAGGAGGGGTCGAGAGTTGCGCATCGTACGTACCTGTTCCAGTCGACGGAGCAGAGAGGCGCCGTTGACGTCTTTCGTGTTCAAACGTGCAGCTTAGTGCCTCAAGGATTATGCGCGCACACAACAACTTTCCGGGAGAAAAGTCGATGTTGAGGGAAGAAGAGAGGCGACAGGGCAGGCCGAAAAATTGAAAAATTATTAGTCGAGAATCCGGTCGGAGATCGAGGCTGGTCGGTGGTTGCGGAGAGCCGAAGTCGCAAGGAGCTGTTGAAGTGCTCGAATTCGGAGGAGTGGGTTACTACTATGCGCAGCGCCGGTTTCCTGTTGAAGAGGACGGGACTGACTGCGAGTAGCGTAGGGGAAAGCTGAGGGAGGGAGGAGGAGGAGCGAAACAAGACCCTCGCGATGCAACGGCGGCCAAGTACCTTTTTACTTGTAGATATGGAGCCTGCTGCTGGGTCGGAACGGGTCGAGAGGGGGGTCGGAGGCCAGGGTGCGTGTATGGTGTTGTTCAAGTCCTAGTTTGTCTTGGATTGGGACACACAGAGACTAAGAGAGGCTCTTAGTGCCGTTGGCGATGATGCTGACGCCGATGCTGACCCTTCAGATAGGCAGATTACAGACCAAGGGATATAAGGCCAGTTGTTGTCGGTGGCGGGAAGGATGGGTCGTGATGTTGGAGGAAAAGAGCAAGCACTAAGACGTTCACGAAGGAGGGCGGGAGCAGCACGTTTAAAGATGCTAGGAGGCGGCAGTCGGAGACAGAGCAACTGACACCCGGATGCTTGTCTTTCTAGGTCCTAGGTGTCAAGGTACGAAGTACTTTTGTATTGCAACAGACAGGAGACACCGAAAGAAGAGAGGGAAAAAGAACCAAGAACGAGAGCCAGGACCAGAGAGAGGCCTGGAATTGGTACCGGCCGCGAAGAGCAAAATCGAGGTACCCGTTCGCAGCGGGAATTTACCGTGGCAGGCAAAGTACAAGCAGCTCCACACGGGACGAAATTGAGTGATGCTAATCCCAGCAAGATGTGTTGGGCTGGACGGGGACACTGGGGGGATGGGCAGCAGGCAGGTTTGTGGCCGATGATGATCTCGTCTCTCACCCAAAAAGGAGACGCAAGAAAAAAAAAAAAAAAGAAAAAAAAAAGGAAAAAAGAAAAAAAGAGGACTTGACGTGGATTGCCCAGCAATGGCAAATTTACCGATCATGGTCCGCCCCTCATGTACCGCGGTACCTCTGCGACGCCTTGCCTGATTGGGTAAGAAGGGCTGTGTGTCAACTTTTTTCCCCCAACGCCGCAGCCTGTGCAAACAGCTCAGCCAACAAGGGTTCCACCAAGCTCGTCTTTGGCCGCCATTTCTCATTGGAAGTCTGCAATATCTTTAGCTAGGTAGTCAGCATGAAGGTAGTCAGCGCAAAGGAAGCTGATAACAACACCGATGCCCCTGTTGCATATTGCCTACTGCGTCCTTCATGTCTCTGCTTGGGCTGGGGCGGCTGGGCAGACGTTGGGCTGTCGCATCCGCCCCGGCATGTCTGTCGTCACCCGCTAAGGTCCATGCCTTTTGCGCTATCTGGAAAGGCCAGGCGGAAGCTAGGTAGGCGTCACTGTGCCTTCTTAGCATATTGGAGCGCCCCCAAAAGACCAAGGTAACAGGCAGGCAGAGAGTAGTGCATGTGTCACAGGGGGCTACCGCAGCTGCAGCGCCGCACAGATGGCGCGTCTCGTCTCGTCCAATGAACTTTTATTGCTCCCTCTGAGTGAAATGGACGAACCAAAGGCATACACAGTAGGTACCGGGTGGATGGAAGAACAATCGGTCTAGCACAATGGCTCGAGGACCGCCACACTGTATCATCCTGCCTAAAATCGTGTAGTTTGTTTACTTCTCGGCCTCTTAGATGATGGTGGCTGCCCCTCCTCCATGTTTTCGTAGCTTGGTCCCTGAGCATTGGCGCCGGATTGGTGGTGACCCGTGGGCGATAGCTCGTCTATCTTATCTCGTCCCAGCCCGATAAGGAACCTCGATGATTCGGCACCTGCATCACTGGACTGCCCAAAGCCTCAAACCACCGAGAACTACCTGCTTTAACCAAGAACCAACTACGGATACCAAGAGCACCGCCAACGCCGCGTAACGGAACACAGACACAAACACAGACACGGGACCTGCTGCGGTCGGTCGGCGGCCCTGCGGTGTGCGGCAACTCTCAGTCGTGTATCTGATATGGAGTCCGTTAGTTACCTTATCATGACACCACAGACGCAGCAGGGACGGCGGTAAGGCAGGGTCCCATCCGGCGAGACGACGGGCGGTCTTCGAGAAGGGTCCAAGGGTGCAGGTCCGTTTCTGCAGCAGAAGAGAAGAGAAACAGAGGGCGGTTCGATTCTTTCCCAAACAGATTCTAATCTGGGTTCTTTTCGGTATCGGCTCTGGCAGGCGAACCAGCAGGAGCATTGGAGGTGAAGTTGCCTGCCCAGCAACTGCAACTGTAACTGCAACTGCAACTGCGACTGCAGGAGCTGTGTGGTGTCCGTACCGGGTGGAGTGCTTATTCCCCTGCTGAGCGTGTTCTCTGGGTCTTTCCTTCCTGTGCTTCTTCCCTTGTGCTGGCTGACATTGGGAATGAACTGCCCGCAGCCAATGGAACCCATCGCACCCGGATTTCCACCGGGGTTACATTGACGTGATTGAGCCAATCCCAGCCGACCTTTTGTGGAATTGCAGTGGGTCTTGCCTGGCCTGGACTGACCCGTGTGCTGTGCTGTGCTGTGCCGTGCCCATCGTCCTTCCATACCTCATAATTCTGACATGCAGCTCTCTCGCTTCCAATTCTTCATGCCCGTCCTGAACCAAAACTCATCATCACCGGATTTCGGATTCTCCCGCCCCCAACTCCTTCTGTCGAATCCTTCAACGAGAAATGAGACGCTGACATTCTTTCAGCACCTGCCTGCACGCACCATCATGGCTTACACCCATGTCCAGCTGTCCCATGCTGACTTGCTTCGGCCGGTTTACTGCTTCAAGCCCTCCCTGCCCCGTCTCCCCCAGATGTCCCTCATCGACATGGCACTCTGTCCCAATCTGTCCATCTGGGAGTGGGAACATCACAAAAGAACTGATTGCTTCTCCCGCTCTCCCGCGCTTGCCTCGCAGACCTGATCTGACACGCCGGGTCCCTGGTCTTTTCGTCGACCTCCGCTGTCCATCGCCCACTCAATCCGACGCCGTACCCCTCCGCCCGGCCCTTTTCCTCAACCACAACCCACCAGGGCATCACCGATGAAGCAGTGTCTCGACTCTCGACGTCTGCGGGACTGCGGGTACTGCCCGGCGGTGAGCCCGTGTGAGCCTCCATTCGTCGCCGTTGCCAATCGCCTGCCAATGGGACGCCCGCCAACATCAGATCTCTGCAGCCAACCCCTGGCGACCTCCTATTTTTCTTCCCCGTCTTCTTCCATCCACCGCATGGACCAGCCAAAGGCCCCTCGCTCTCCCACTGCGCGGGGCCACGGAACCCTCGCAATGCGCTGATACCCAAGCACACCTTACCACGTCTGCGGCGCAGCAGGTCCCTGTCCGCTGTCACTGGTTTGCTGTGAAATCCCAGTCGAAGCCACTCTTCTGCTTTCCTCAGAACGGATACCTTCTGGGCTCTCGCTGCGACTATCAATGGCCAATGCTCCCACGGAGGGGCTTTGGACCTGCTGGCCGGGCTGACCTGGGAGAGGGCATTCATGGAACATCTAGTCAGCTGTCAAAACCACACTGCGGGAGAAACTGATAATCTCTGGGCCAGCAAACTAGCTTGCTATGTCGTTTACCCTATCTCGATCGAGTCTTTACAGGCAGCTATTCGCCAGGGTAGGGCTGCATCCAAGCAAGCGCATAGAGCAAACACACGCTAGCAGACCATGCTGACGGACTGTCAGAAACCCAAAGACCAACAAGAGTGCTTGAAACACGATGCCGCACACGGAGACCGTACGGAAGGATACTTTGATCGCGTTCCAGGTGCAGAACAGGAAACGGAGACTATTGCGCTTGGCCCGCCCTGCACCAACAGACGGGGCGGGAATGCCACCTTCTGGCCTCGTCTCATGAGACGACGCTCAAAGGAACGACAATTTCTCGGCCCCTCATCCCCGTCCTGCCGTGCCAACCCTTCGGACCTCCGGCCCCTCCACACTGACAATCCTCACCCCGCTGGCCTCCAATTCGCTCTTGCAGCCGTCCCATTTCTCTGCGTCCACCGGCTTGGTTCCCTCCTCGACGATGAAGGTCCGGAAGCCTTCCTTGCTCGCATCCAGCGCTGTGAATTTGACGCAGTAGTCGCCAGCCAATCCGACAACGAATACGTCTGTGACGCCCTTTCCTTTCAGTGCCCCCGCAAGCCCGCTGTCGGTGACCCTGGACGACTGGAAGGGGTCGTAGAAGGCGCTGTACATCTCCACCTCCTTCATCTGGCCCTTCTCAATGACGGTGTCGACGGCCGAGGCATCCAGCTCCGGTACCAGTTCCGCACCGGGCGTACCCTGGACGCAGTGCACCGGCCACAGGCGGGTGTGATACGTCTCGGCGCTGTTTCGCGGGTTGACGATGGCGATGGAGTCAACAAACGGCTGCTTTCCTGGGTGATTGGAGGCGAAGGAGATGTGATCTGTGGGGTGCCAATCCTTGGTGGCTATCTTGGCGACGAACGGCAGCTTCAACAAGGCGTTGACGGCGGTATGGATATCGCGGCCGTTGGTGACAGCGAGTGAGCCATGCTCCATGGTGTCAGTCATGTGCGCGGATTATTCCTCCATTTATTTGACGATCATTGCCGGCTGGGCCTAGAACCATGATTACGGTTTGGATTCGTTGAAGTTGTCTACTTACAGGTGGGCAGAAATCCTCTTGGAAGTCAACGACAATCAGCGCCGGTCTGAAGTGTTCCTCGGCCATGTTGGTGGCGTCGTGTTTGTTTGCTCGTTGCTTGCTCGCACTCAGCTTGGCTCGCATATAATCTTCAGCCACTCTTCAGCAGACAAACACAGTGTCTGTGCGGATCGGTGTGATTCGATGGGCTGTCTCTAGGGCGTCGAATCCGCGCAGACGGGTTCGTCGACTCGTGACAGTGAGTCCGATTTGAGTTGGTGATTGCAAACTGTCGCAGAGTCGCATGCAAGGTTGACGGGCCTCTCACGATAAGGCGAGCTGTGTCAGCAGCAAGGTATCCATATCGCAAAGGTGCCTTATCTGATCCTGGGTCCTTATCAGGCCTCGGCTATTTATCGCGACAGGTATCTACCTCAGTGGGGAGCTTGCCGGGTTCCATTCGCTACCGCGTTGGGCGGCAGACAGCAACGTGGTAAGCAGGGGAATCTCGCGCTGTCCGTGGATGGCTACAGGCCGGGCCAGCCCCTGGGAACCGCAAATTACAGCGAGGTTGATCTGCCCTTGGATTTCCCTAGAGGCTCAAGCGGGCTATCTGAGGGCTCGGACGCACTATCTTATCGCAATTTGGGCGTCAATATTGACTGGCTGGTTCATCAAGGAGAGCGCGCAGCTTGACTCGGGCAATCGCTGTTTGTTTGGCCTTCTTTTTTAGGTGTTGATGGACTCAGGGAACCCCCTGCAGCAGCAGACACGGCGCTGCCAATCCTGCAAATCGCGACAATCATGATGTTCTCTCAAGTATCGGGTACTTTTGGAAAGTGTGGCCGCCAACCCTGAATCGTCACGTCACCACCAAACAGCAGCGCCACTTTGGGGCAGCTGAACCATATGGGAGAAGCTGCAAGGACCCAGCTAAGCACTGCCAAGGCTTCTACGGCACCGTTAAGCTGCCGCCAAACTCCACTGGCGCGGCGGCCGTCCGTTCCCCCGCGGGGGGCTCGCAGCTCTGAGCTCTGGGCTCAGGGCACGGCATGCGCATTCCGAGCTTCACTCTTGTGATTCATTCGTGATGGGGATTGTGAGACATAATCATGCTCAACCGATGTGATGAACATGGTCTGCAGCAGCCCATGTCGAGCTGGGCCCCTCCTCATTTCAACAAGATGCTACGAGGCACAAGAGATCTTTCTTTGAAAAAACAAATCCCGGAATCCGTTCAGGTTTTGGCCTTACGTACGGGATTGCTCAGGGTTGGAAAAGATCCATCAGCGGGCATCCGACGTCGGCAGCCGTTGGTTTCAGGGTAATCCAGGGCAAGATCAAGATTCAAGGTGCTCGGTGAACTCACCCCGACAATCATTACCACCGACTGCACCGATCGGGACGTCATGTCTACCCCGACATTCTCGGTGAGCGGCTGGCTGGCTGTAAGTGAGTTGGTGGTCTCAAATCCCAATGGCGGGCACCTCGACCAAGCACACTAAGGGGCTGCAATGCCATTTCAGCACCCTCAGCTTGGAGCTCACGAGTGAAGCTCAGCTATCCTTACAGAAGGAGAGAGCTCCCACAGCTGGGGCTTCAGCACGCCTCAAGCAGGCCCCCAGCTCAAGGCGTCTCAGCCCTGCCGCGCAGCCTCCAATCACAGCGCCTCGGCGGTTGCTCAGCTACGGAAGTCCCCGAGCGTGACGCCACATCAGATGGCAGCCACTCTTTCTCAGGTGCCTCATCCAGTGAGCCAGTGACACGCCAGAAGCACGATGCAAACAGTTAGAGTGTCGCAGAACCGTGGAACAACACGGGCTCCTGATAAGAATCTCACAGCCTCAACGACTTCACCTTCACCTTCTCCGACGTGAACACTAACAACAACATCTTCACCATCACCACCTAGGCCAGATCCTCACACTGCATCAAAATGCGTCTGTCCACGGCGCTGCTGGCCTGCGCCGTTCCCTCGGTCCTCTCATGGGGCAACGTCGGCCACCGCACAGTTGGCTACCTCGCCGAGAAGTATCTCACGGATGAAGCTGCTGCTCTCGTCGGCAAGCTACTTGCCAACGACCGCAACTACGACATCTCGGATGCCGCCACCTGGGCTGATACCCTCAGAGGCCACATGGGCTGGGCGAGCAAATACCACTACATCAGTGAGCAATGATAGATACCTCTTATCACCAGCTCCAGCTTGAACATCTCCAACTCACACTCACCAGATCCCCGCGATGATCCTCCCAACCTATGCGGGATGAAATACCCCCAAGACTGTCCCTCCAGCGGCTGCGTCATCTCCGCCATCCAAAACTACGTGCGTCTCTCCTTTCATCTCTACGTCTTATCTCGCCTACTGACTAGTCCGCCAGACGGCCCAAATCCTCGACACCTCCCTCCCTCTCATCAACCGCAAAAACGCCACAATGTTCGTCATCCACTTCCTCGGCGACATCCACCAGCCCCTGCACGCAACGGGCCTCCTCCGCGGGGGCAACGACATCCGCCCCGTCTGCTGGCGCCGCCAGCCCTCCAACGGCCGCTGCACCGGCCCCATGTCCCTCCACTCCGTCTGGGACACCCAGATCCCCCACCGCATCCGCGGCCTGGCCCCGCACCTCTCCATCCCGCAGGAGAAGGCCGCCGCCGCCTCCTGGGCGGCCGACCTCTTCTCCCGGCACGCGGCCTCCGGCGTCAATGCCACATCCGGGCAGTGCGTCGACCTCGCGACGGGCACCTGCGCCCTCGGCTGGGCGACCGAGTCCAACGCCTTCGTCTGCTCTCACGTGCTGAAGCCCGGTCTGCAGTGGCTCAAGGCGCACGACTTGAGCGAGGGGTACTACGACCAGACGTGGGAGGTCGTCGACGAGGTTATCGGGCGCGCGGGCGTGAGGCTGGGGGCTTGGTTGAATGCCGTTGCTGCCAAGTTGGCTTCGGAGACGGGACCTGTGTTTGAGGAGCTCTGAAAGGGGGAGGGCCAAGATTATCGGTCGCCGGAGGTGGAGGTCGGAGCATCCGAGCATCGGTCAAGCTGGGCAAGCCCGCGCTGCCAAGGGCCGACGTGCATGCGGGACGCATCGTAGAGCATGTTTCAAGCATTTGCAAACTTGCATTCTTTTCGTATCAGGAATAGATTGAAGAAATAGCACTCACGTCATTCGACATATCTTCGTCTCAAAGCTTCAGCTTCGTCAGCATCAGATGGAGTCAGCTCGAGACTGGAGACTGCTTTCCATCACAGCCAAGCGTGGCGGTGTCGGACATGTCCACAAAGTCTAATCACTGACATTGGAAATTCTGGATGTTCTTATTCGTGAGCATTCTGACATGGTATCTTACTCAATTCGCATGCTGCTGCCTGCTTACGACAGCTGCTGAGGCTGCGGTTCGTCTCTCTCTCCCGGCTTACGAGGCAGGTACCGAGGACTTTGGGGGTGCCATCGGCGTTCATCCGAGTGGACATCTGGCGGAACCCAGGACTTCGGTTCCACGCCATGTGATGGACCCTGAATGGGGGCGGGAGGATCGTCGTCAGCTTATGGGGGTGGCTGATGGGATTCTTGTGTCTGTACGTCCTAGGTCAGCCTTATCGTGGAGACAACCAACAAGGCAGCGAAGAGGCAACAGCTTTTCAGAAAATGGCGAGAATGAGGCGGACTAAGTGCAAGAGTAAGAAGATGTAAGGCAGACTCGCGATGAGACTGGGATATGATGGATACCACAGTCTCGATGCAGGTTCTACCATCTGTTGGTTCAACGGAGCCTACTTGATCTAAGGAAGATGGACATCCAATCAGCTTCCTCAAGCCTCCTTCTCCCCCGCCATCTTCTTCTCGTCCCTCCCCTGATGAAGCGTCGCCGCAACCTTGCTCGTCAGATACTTATCGACATCAGGCAGACACAGCGCACACGCAACCGCAACAACAGAAAACCCGATATTCGCGAAGAATACAGTCCTGAACGCGTCCGCGCTGGCCTCCTGGTACGCCCTCGTGCCCACCGCCTGAATCGCATCCGTCAGCCCCTTCACGCCGCCAAACTCCCCCGTCGCGAAGGCTGCTATGAAGTCGGCCACGCTCGCCTCGGGCAGCCCCGCCCCCACCACAGCGGCAGGCACGCGCGCGGGCACCGTCTCGGCGAGGCGGTTGCTCAGGATGACGTTGTAGACGGACGAACCCACGGCGCTGATGAGGAAGCGGATGCTGCCGGCCATGCCGCTCGCGCCGCCGAGGTTGAGCTGGTCGGGCGCCGCGAGCGTGGTGATGGAGATGGAGAGGCCCTCGACCCAGCCGACGAGGAGGACGCCGAAGCAGACGAGGACGGTGGCGCGGGTGGGCGTGTCGGGCCCGCAGGTCGCGACGGAGGCGAAGCAGACGCCGCCGAGGAAGGCGGTGATGACGCACTGCCACTTGAGGCGACCGATGTACTTCCCGGAGAAGCCGCCGACGATCTGGCCGACGAGGGTGAAGAGGGCGACGAAGGAGGAGAGGAGGGGACCGAAGAAGGGGCGGTTGACCGGGTCGGCGTAGAGGACGGCGACCATCTGCGGCCAGACGAGGGCGAAGGCGAAGTAGACGCTGGCGGCGAGGCCGGAGAGGATGGCGGAGGCGACCCAGCCGAGGTTGCGGAAGTAGCGCATGGGCACGAAGGGCTCGCGGAGGGCGGCGAGGGATTCCCAGGCGACGAAGGCGGCGAGGGCGGCGACGCCGACGACGATGGTGGCGATGACGCTCGCGGAGGACCAGGGGTAGACGACGCCGCCCCAGTTGAGGCCGAGCATGAGGACGAGCAGGCCGCCGGTGTAGAGCAGGGCGCCCGGGTAGTCGAAGGCGCGGACGTAGGACCAGATCCGGGCGTGGGCGCCGTGCTTCATCTTGAAGGTGGGCGGGTGGTAGAAGAGGACCCAGCAGGCGAGGGAGGCGGCGTTGATGGCGATGAGGATGTAGTAGCAGCCGCGCCAGCCGATGTGGGGGTGGTATTGGACGAAGGCCTGGGCGATGACGGGGGCGAAGCCGGAGCCGGGGATGCAGAAGACGTAGCAGACGGCGTTGGCGGCGAGGCGGTACTTCATGGGGACGAGCTCGCCGACGACGTAGTAGAAGGAGAGCTGGGTGGAGGCGGCGATGCCGATGATGGTGGTACCGCCGATGAACATGTTGACCGAGGTCGCGGTGGCGGCGACGATGCTGCCGATGACGCCGAGAGCGGCGCCGGCGATGAAGACGGGGCGCCGGCCGAAGATGTCGGTCACGCGGCCGATGATGGTCAGGCAGACGGCCGAGGTAAGGGTGTAGACGAGGGCTGCCCAGACGATGTTTGGGTCCTTTGACGGGGTGTTAGTGACGTTAGGGATGGGAGTAAAAGGGGGAGAGGACGTACCGGTCCGATGTCTGCGTTGATGACGGTGAGGATCGGGGCCGCGTAGGCGAAGCCGCAGACGCCGGCGAGGAGGCCGAGGCCGATGGCCGTCATGGAGCCGAGGAAGAACTTGCTGCGGAAGTAGCCATCGGGGAGGCAGTCTTGGTCGATTTCGTCGAGGTGGGCGCTGTCCGAGTCGAGGGAGGAGGGCCCATGCTCAAGGACGTGGACGGCTTCCTCGTCGTGAGGCTTCTTCGTCTCGGGATGATCCATGGTTGACTATCGGACAAGTTGTATGGGTGATGGGATAGGACGACCATGGAAAACGGGGTCTGGCGACATTTTGGACTCTTTGAAAGCACAAGAAATAGGCATTCAGAAACAAGGGTCCAGGACGGGCGGGAGATCCGTCACCCAACAGCGTTGTATCCCGAGTATACTGTGTAACAGCTGAAGAGAGCCTTCTCATTGTCGAGGAGTTGAATAAGAAATCTGCAGGGGGCCTTCATTGGCTTGTGTAGCGAGGTGATATCAAGCCATGCCGTGCAGTCTGTTCGGTGAAAGTCACCAGCCAATAGGGGACGGGTAACAGCTCTTGGTGGTTGCTGGGTGCATTTTCCCGATCGGGAAGGATAGCAGCATTGAATAGGCTCGGAAAAGCATTGTACAGGGCCGTTCACCAGCCGGCTGAGACGCCCCCAAGTTGCAAACACCAGGGTCGTTGACATGTTTATCGGGGGCTGTTGGGGCTGCGCTGTGTGGTGTTGGGGGATGCTGGAGCGAATTCCGCGAACTGTCTAGCGGTGAGCTTGCTTGGACCCGGATATTTGGGATTGTGGGATTCTAGAAGGCCATGTTTGGCGAGCGCACGTGGAAATACGGGTTGCTGCTTGGGGATTCTGGACCGGATCTGCGGGCTTGGTCGGGGGTCCCGTTGCATATGCAGAGTGCTTTCGGATGTTTCGCTTAGGAGCTTGCATTCGTGCGTTTCTATCTTTGGGCGTGGTCCATGGTTTCCTTTCCTGGGTACCGAGAATGAGGAACCTCTCGGGTGGTTCATATCTTCCCGCATGATTGCAGGTTTTCTCCGCGGGTTTCGAAGAGTTGGCAATACTGTCAATTCCCAGAGAACTCGAGTTCGTCTCTCCATATTATTCAAATCCATTGCGTCTATATAGGTCAATAAATCGTCCCTCTGAACGCTTTCGGTGCTCTCCTGAGTGCCTGCACACAAGGTAGGTAGGCGGTTTACCACTTGGTCTAAGCCGGAAAGTTCGCTTGTATGCTCACCTCTGGTACACATACCCGGTTTTCTGCCAAGAATCACACTGTGGAATCGAGATTGTGAAATCGAGATAGTTAATTGCAGTTGAATTCTAAAGCTTTCTCACACCGAGAGAAACTGAAGAGTAAGAAGAGCAGCCTGTATGTAAGTAATGGCCAATAATGAGCGTAATGGTGAAGAAAACAGAAGTGGGGGCCTTAACGTGACAAATGATGCTTCAAACGGGGAAGATTTTCACTGAGAGAGCAGCTATATCTTCTTGGGTTAGGTTACAGACTAGTCACTGCAGGATGAATATGCAAAGTTGATACTACATCAGGCCCCTATTGCATTGTCCCAGCCAAGGCACGTCTTGTTTTCCGCTGATGGTCGAGCCTTATTTTGCGCGAGCTTAATCTTGTCCTTACACATCGGCAGGAGCCGCATGTTGCGCCCTTGACTCGCCAGGATAAACAGGTTCGAGTGCTTCTTGACGGGTATTAATACATTTGTGAGATCGCCAGGTTTGTAGAAGCTAATTAGCTATTGTTGACTAAAACCCGCAGGATCATCTAGAATTCAATGGAATGCTGAACCCTCGGTCGGTTTGGAGATGAGGTTTAATCTTACGAAAGACTATATGAACTTGGATATTCGCTTAGTTGGAACCCATAGGCAGGACTATAGACTGTCGATACATACCATTGAGACGCATCAACTCGCAGTGTTCGAGCTCCTGGAATCTTTTGTCCCTCTATCTCGCCGATTCGAGCAACAAGTTGATAGCATAATGTAGTTCAATTTACTACTCGCGTCTTCCCGAGTCGACAAAACGCAAACGCAACTGTCAAGTCAACGTGGCATCTTGTCTTATTTTGCCATTTGAAACGCTGCAATCGGTAAAACATGCAATTGCTGATTTGATGCCTCAATCTGATGTCTAGCTATGAGGTGGACTTCGGCTGCTTTCTCATACCCCAACTGATCTACTGCATTCGGTTCAAAAACTATGTCTGCGGTTATCACATTGGTTTTACGGCTATGTAGTCTGGCTAGCGCTGGCAGCTGAGGTGATGCAGGCCGCGTCCCTAAGGTACCCACTGTTTTCGGCCGGCATCGCGTGATGTCTTAGCGACTGGAATCAGTTGTCGATTCAGCTGTGGGCTGATTGCTTTAGCCGGTTTCGACTGGCACACGTGGATCTGGTTTCCTTGGCTACTTATGCCGCGTCGTTGCCTTTGCAATAGGAATGGAGCAACGCAGCCACAATCAGTCGCGAAAACGGAGGAATGTGGCATTTAGCCGTTTGATATTTCTGCTTTGAGGCTCCTGCGGATCTTGCGAGTTAATGATGCCATCGTTGAATGCACTGTTTCCCTTCTTATTGCCGGCCCTCAAGCCCAATGTATCATATGTATCAAGAGGAGTCAGGTGACAAATAAGATCCCCAAAGCTGTACATTATTTAATGCAGAGCCAAGAATGATTCTATAGCATACATCAACTGCACATGCAGTTAATTGCAACTTTGAACACAATGGCTTGCACTACACACGACTGGTTGCAAAGGCATGTGGTTCCGCCGACCGAGCAACAAAAGCCTTTTCTCGTTTTAGCAAGCTACAAGTGGATGAGGCGAGTGTCCAAAGCCCAAGTGGTCAAAATCTACTCAGAAACACAATTCTGCGATATCCACTCTCTGCTGCTTCTCCTTGGAAAAGCCACAACACAGAGACGCAGCTGAGCTATGCAGCCATAAGAGTCCACACAAGTGCTTTTAGCCATCTACGCTTTCATCTGAGTCAACCGATATGCAGTTTAGCGTCAATATGAGCCAGGTGCATTTCCCACAGGCTATAAAGCTTCCCGACTATCCTCCACCGGCACCTTTTTCAAATCATCTACAAGTTACTAAATCGCGGTCACCAAAATTATTTATCTCGCCATCTACCGTATTTAAGTCTCACGATGGATTTGGTGAGCAGAGGGGAACGTTTACCGATGGATCAGGACGTATACGAAAGATTTTTGAATGAAATAATCGTCTTAGTCACAGATGTCCGCGGCAGGTCCTTCGAGCGCAGCGATTTCGAGAAAGCGGTCTTGGTTGACGGCGATTTCACTGGTCGCAAAACATACAACTACTATCCTATTAACTACGAGATGACGTTAGTATATATAGCCTATAAAAAGGCCCCTTTTTCCCCTCACTACATTAGATTTATCTAGCTACATTATATTAGCCTATAAATTTTATACGCTATATATAGCTAAATTATTATTTTAAGCTATTACTATAATAGATTCTAATAATTCTAATACTTCTATAAGTTCTATAAAGTTATATATATTTATATTACTACTTAAAGACCTCTTTATAGTATATACTATAGAGTAACATGGTTGATAAGCGAGTCGATCAGACAAGCGAGTCGATCAGCCGACCGCGACCACAACACCTTAGCTACCGATATACAACACCGAGAAAGTCAATTAAATTCAAACTACTCAGAATCCTCTTCTCCTGACATTTCTTCAGCAAATCAACATGTTCGCGCATTATGACCGGTGTTCCCGCAGACGCCACATCGCCGTTGGCCCGTCTCAGTCCTCGGTCGGCGACCACTACTCCGACGCGTTTCCTCCTCAATCTGAGCCGTTGCCTCCCTCTGTGCTTGAAGGTCCTCAGCGTCACCTACAGTAAGACTCCCTCTTTGTCTGAGTCGGGTTTTCTTAGCCCTCCGGCGTCGGCTAAGTAGGTTATTCTCCTCCTGAAGGATTTTGTTCTCAGACCTCAGTAAGGCAATCTGGTGCATAAATCCACGCGCCCCCTTTGATAAATGCTCAACAGCCTCAATAATTGAAGTTAGTGAGCTATTTTGATAGTGGGAGATTTGATTCTTAATGAGTTTGGATTGGGAAGACGCTTCTGTTAGGTTATTTAGGGTCTGAGAAGTCCACGCAGGGGGTGTTATTGGGAGAGACCCTGGAGGTGTTAGAGTGTGTAGCTTCACATCAAGCTTTGAAAGTACGCTTTCCGCACTTAGAGGGATAAGCCCAGACCCTCTAAAGCCTCCCTAGATGTTTTTCACTATAATGGCCTGCGTGAAGGCGTCGCGAAACGCCGGGAAGAAGTCTTCCTTCATAATATAGGTATTACCCCAGCACATCTTCTCCTCAATTTATCAACCATAAGCCATCTTTAGTAGTCCAAAACACCCAACATCCAAGGGCTGAAGCAAGTGGGAGGAATAGGCCAGCATACAAAGGGTAATAATATCGTTTTCCTTGCAATATATCTTAAAGCTGGTGGCGTAGTGACTTTTATGACTATTAACGACGAGGAGATGGTATTTACCACTTACGCGCGGTTTTGTATGCCGATCAAAGTGTTTAACCCAGTCCAGGCCTCTTTCATTTATTATCTATCCGTTTTCAGATGTTGCGATAACCTAGTTGCGCGGTAGACCTATTTCTGTGTACCAGGTGGAGAGGTGATATTGCCCCGTAATGATGATGTACGGCGGAACGCTGTAGCCTGACGAACTGATGGCCTGGATAACTGTAACCTACTCACGATTACCAGGCTGTATCATTTTCGTGTTTGAACGCCTTTTGGCACTTATAACGACTATTCTAGACGTAATCTGGCCTATCATAAACCTAGTCTCGTTGAAGTTATAGATATCTGAGTCCATAATACTGTATTTCGCAACTGTGTTCGCTACAAGGCGAAACCACGCGTTTATCGCATGTGGATCTTCGCATTAGGCCCTCTTGTAGTCATACTTGCGAAAAAAGCGCGTCCAGAGCTGTGGTTGTCGCTTAACGAAGTTTGAAGCCCAGCGCTTCCCAACTGGGGGCGCGTCGCGGTCGGCGAGCAGTCGATTGGCCATATCTTCCACACCACTAATGCGGGGAGGAAATGATTGAGAATCCAGGTCGAGAATATACTCAACTAGCTTCTCTTCTTCAAGCGCGGTCAAATTTCGAGAGTTAGGCATAGTGTCGTGTCGTGCTAATCTTCCGTTCAATCGGTCACGTAAGGTTGAAAAGGGTACTGAATAGATACGGGAAGCGGCTCGTATACTAAGATTTAGGGTCTTTTTGATAGCTTGAACGGCTAGGTTCAATTGGGCTTCTTTGCTTTGTTGTGATGATATTGTTGGTGGCATAACGCGATGTGGAAGTTTGAAGATGGTTCTGTCCGGTCGGCTGATCGACTCGCTTGTCTGATCGACTCGCTTGTCTGATCGACTCGCTTGTCTGATCGACTCGCTTATCAACCACGTTATACGTTAGAGAAATATAATAATACAACTATTTAGTTTTAAGAACTTCTAGAAGTTAAACTTAGTATTTTAGGAGAGTTTATACTTCTTAAAATACTATATTAACTTATAGAGATATAAGAACTTCTTTAGAAATTATTATATCTCTTCTAAGAGTTTATATTAGTAAACCTTATAAATAAATAAATAGAGTAAACTTATATAATACTATTTTCTATAAAATTTAAATTTCTATAGAAGTTATTTTAAAGTAATTAATAGAAGTTAACTTTTATAAGTAAAGCCTACTTCTTTTTGAGTATTATTATTTATATAAAATTATACTTTAAATCTTAAATAACTAAATATTAGTTAGTTAGCTAAAAGAAAGAGGATCTTATCTATTTTTTTACTTAATATATTATAAGAGACTATTTTTAACTCCTCTTTTAGTAGTTCTAAATATTTAATACTTCAAAGGTCTCTAATTTAGCGCTATTAGTATTAAACTAGCGCTAGTTTTATAAGAATTAGATACTAAAAGTATATTAATAAATTAATAAGTAGTTAATATATATCTAAGATATTAATAATTACTTCTATTAAACTAGCTTTAATCTTATTATTAATAAAGTAATAGTTTATTTTATAAGTGTCACGGGCTAGAGCCCGGATTGATATCTCCGGCTTCGCCGGAGCAGTT
This sequence comes from Colletotrichum noveboracense, assembly GCA_026319125.1. Taxonomy (NCBI): domain Eukaryota; kingdom Fungi; phylum Ascomycota; class Sordariomycetes; order Glomerellales; family Glomerellaceae; genus Colletotrichum; species Colletotrichum noveboracense. The sequence goes on along the minus strand of JANUHK010000291.1, from coordinate 87 downwards.
ACCGAGATCCGGCTCCGTTGGACCCACTATTCTGCCGCAGTACGCCGCCTAACCCGGCCTGCTTCACCGCTGTTAGGTGCCTACCCT
>JANUHK010000290.1:0-51357 GCA_026319125.1 Colletotrichum noveboracense | reverse complement strand
CTTTATTATTCTCTATACGATTAAATGCCTATAAATGCTTAGGATTATTACATTTCATCATAACATAAGCCCATCTATAACCCTATACTATATAGGCGTATATACCACGCCCCTGAATACGCTTATACCTGTGTTAACAATAATAGCTAAAATAAGAAAAATAGTAGAATTATTTTTCTAATATACTAAAAGATCTATCTATTATGATTAGTATAATATTAGTAATTATTATATAAATTAAATAATTTATATTTAGATAAGTATTGAGTTCTCTAAAATAAGTAATATATTTTATTTTTATATTTTTTATTTTAATATAAAACTCATTTTCTAAATCTAAATTATTAATAATATTATTATTTAATACTTCTTTACTAGATTTAACTTCTTTTTTCTCCTTTTTAACTTTAAATATAATTAGTATATACTTAATAGTATATATAAATATATATATTTATAGTTTAAATTCTTTTTTAGTATATTAATAATATTAGCTTCTATATTATAATAATAATATAATAAAGTATTATATTTAAAGTAGAATAGTTTAATTCTAAAGTTTAAAACCATCTTTGATATATAAAACTTATATTTATTAATATTAGAAGTAGTTAGCTTTTAATTAAAATAAATAGATAGTTTAACTATTTAATAAAATAGTATAATAAATAGCTTATAAGATATTAATATATAAATATATATATATAGATAAATATTAAGTACTTATTAATTTAAGTAATTTAGTTCTTATTTCTCTAAACTTTAATATTAACTTATTAAGCTTCTTATAAATTTTATAAATATATAAAAAGTTTTTATTTAAGTTAATATAAAGCTAAGATTATAAGTAAATAGAAAGCCTTAAAAAGATCTTAAATATAGATTTTAAATCTTCTAAAACTTTAAAGTTATTTTTAGTAAAAAAAAGCTTTTTAAACTTTTTATTATTAGTATAAATAAAAACATATTCTAGAAGCTCTCTTAGCTCTAAAGTAATATTTATTATATTATAAGTAGAATTCTACTTAGTAGAATTATCTATAATATTATTAATTTATATGTAATAAGTATATATTATAAAAGAAATACTTACTTATAGGTATAACTCTTTTTTATAGTTAGAAAGTAAAGAGCTTAATTTTTTAGCTCTATTTATACTTTCTAAAAATAATTATTTTATTTTATTAATATATTTAACTATAATATAGATTTTATACACTTATTTAATCAAACTTATAAAATTATTAATATATATATAATAAATTTTCTAAATATAATATTTACTACTTAAGAGATTTCTTTTAGTAGAGAGAATATTATCCTCTACTATTAGATTATTATTAATTATACTAATACTTCTATTAGTATATTCTAATATTTTTTATTTATAATAGTATTAGATATAAAATCTTTTAATATATCTTATACTACTATATTAATAATATAAGTAATATATCTAATATTATTTTTAAATTCTTTATTTAAAGATAACTTATAATTATCTTTAAAAGAATCTAAAAATATATTATTATTAGATATATTATCTCTAATAATACTATATTATAGTTAGTATATATACTTTTTAAATATATAATATATACTTACTTAAAAATAAAATCTAACTTTAGATTACTATATTCTTTAAGAGAATCTAAAACCTCTTTATATAAATAAAAGCTAGTATAAGCTTTTTTGAGGTCTTTAAATACTATATATATTAATATTATAGAAGAATAAACAAGTCCGCGCCCGCAGGGCCCAAAAAAAAAAAGAAAAGGAAGGGGTTCGAAGGACTGGTACATTGCCAGATTGGCTAGCCAAGAATCGACCAAATGCGAGCGCGCCTTGTGTATTAAGCTTCGATGCTGGGAAGTCCTTCTCCACCCTTGCGTTTGTCTTTCAATATCGTTCGCCAGCCCATTATTGGCAACTTTCAACGAGAAATATTATCCATTCTGGGCCAGATTAGCCCACGAAAGAAGATGTGACAAGTAGTAGACCGGCTATACTCTCAGAAACCCGAGTTCGGTGAAGGTAGCGTGCTGAGACTGTTAGTGGCTGGTCACTAAGCCGATCATGACGACGGTCTAAGGCTGATGACCTCTTTTTCGACTTCTATTTTGGTGCCGTGCTGTGCAATCTGTTGGGTTGGGGATGCCGAGCTGTCAGACCTAGACGATAACACAGGACTCGTATACCTGAGTTACGTCAAGTCGCATATTTTCCAGCCGAGTGGTATTTTCTTGACTGTAGCCGCTGTTCTGAATTAACGCTCGTCGCGACGTCCTAGTGCTTCGGTCGCAAGCCCTCTTCTCTGCAGTCTTGTCGGGTATGGGCCCCTGTTTAGTTTGTCCGCGTGGACGAGAACCAAAACCGGGGTGGCTGGAGAAACGAAACTAAGCAGGTATTGGTTGCGTTCTCTCTGCGGACCCAAGTAGATACGTACCGCGAGTTGAAACTGCGTGCGAAATCCGATCCAAGTTGTTTCTGGCATATAGGAAAAAAAAGGCGCGAATACTTTGCGGCGCGAGGATCGAGTCTTGGTTTTGAACTTATTTCTATTTTCCAATGCTCACAAGCATCAAGAAAGGCGAGCAAGCTGGCCAAGCCTGCTGATAGGGCCAATAGTGATAGGATCCTCCACCGTCCGCTGCCAAATTTTGTCTAATCGGTTGTTACAGTCATTCGGAGACACACCTGCACAGCGGTGTCCTCAACTGAGAGCGGATTGTAGAGTTGCCCCCAGCGGCCGACTTGCGAGGGTATGCAGACGGATGGATGATACGTACTTGCTGCGCGGCGTACAGGACGGAATCTTGCATTGGACTGTGCATGCCCCCACACGAGCTTCCATGTCGCACCATGTCACCAAGACATTTCCCTCCACCGCTGCCTCTAATTCGGCCAGCCCCGCTCCGGCCTATGTCAGCGCACTGCCTGCGTGCGTCGGTTGTCATCGTGTCTCTCGAAAGCAGACACACGCCTCGGCTGTGCCTTGAACCGTTTGGACTTCAGGGTCAGGGTTGATGGGCGACTGAGACTGAGACTGTGGAAATGGTGTTTGCAAGTCTCAATGGCGCATCAACGGTGTACAGAAATGCGCCCTTTCTGGCATGAGCTTCTGAGTGCTATGTAGGGCTAGACATAGCCTGATGACCCCTGGTGCGGGATAAGCATCCAGTATGCCCACATGGATGCAGCTGCATGCATTGCTCGGCTTGCGGGCCTTGAAGAGGTCGGATAGCAAGGATTGGTCGCCATATCGACCTCGGCGTCATTTGCCTTCCCCCCGACTCCTGCCTTTGGATCTGGAGGAAGTATGAGGACGGAGCGGGTTGGATGTTTGCCTTTTACTGCATGAAGCTAGAGAGGAAACTTTGTACGCCTTGAGGAGTCGACGTCATGTTGTGCCTTTCCTTCTCTTCTCATCGCCATCATCAGCCATAGCCACTGTGGTCGTTGGTGGCGTCGTGTTTCACAGGTTCTAGCGCTGTTGTGCGTGGAATGATGCCCGGCATTGTCAGGCTTGCTTCTAGGTTCTCATTGACATCCAGGAGCAAAACGGTCGAAAGCAGGATATCAATGCCTGCGATCATTAAATCATGCCATCCCTAACTGCAGAAATCCTGCACTGCAGAATGCTGAAAATGTGAGGTTCTCGTCATGAAATTCCTTCACTGTCGTTCCTAGGTTGCCTTGGTGCCGAACCAAGCAACTACCGACTGCCAGCCTTTCGTGTGGTGGCCGTCTGGGAACCGCGACGATCAAGCCACAAGAAGCCTCAAGAACTGGAGGTCCTGAACACCATTCAGGAGTTTGCCGGCGGAATACCCCATTCGCAGCTGTTCTGGCGAGCCTGTTCACATCGTACTTGTGAAGTGCTCATAGATCTTCATCCATCCGTCGCCACAGCCTCAGTTGGCGCGCAGACACCTACCTGCCTTGCGCATGGATGTCGCAAATTTTAGGATCAAGAAACGAGAACGCATCATGATCCCGCAACAGAAATCGGCTATGTACTGAAACTTAGATATCGATCTCGCAGACAGACGGTGGCTACCCACCTTGACCGTCGGGAGACGTGGACATGCATTTCGACTGTAGCTACAAGCGCAAGCTGCCAAACCCGACTGAACCCCATGCTTTGACCGTTATGTTGATTGGGCTGAGTGCGACTGACAATGCAGGTCCAGGTCCGACGAACTGCACCAGAGGTCTGGGAAGCCGGGAACCGGTCCGTGTGGAAGTAAACTCAATTGAAGAGTTTGGAGCATTTGGGGCATAAACGGCAGACATGCACGTCTCGATCCCCATGCTGCAGATTTGGAAACGCGTTAAGCATGCGGCACAAGCCTGCTTGACAGAACTGTGCAGTGTGGCGCAGAACGCTTCGCAGAGCCTCTCCGCTCCGCGAACATCTTCGCGTTGAGAAAGAGGCACGATCGAGCCCGAGAAGTCCCAGCCGGATTTCACTCCGACCCGATTCATGATGCTGCAGTCGGACAAGGTCCGTGACTTCGAGATTGGAGATAGAGATTGTGGATTGTCGGGGTGTTTGCAACCCGCCGCGATACGCTCGCACGTTAGAGTGGATTCTTCAGACCCTTGAGTCCTGGACCATCCAAGGGTCAGGGCTGTGGACGACAACGAATTATCCAAGGCGCAAAAGATTCATCTTTCTGATTATTACTAACAACACCGAAAATTGGCGGGGTAAGAGACGGCTGCGAGTGGGGTGCGATGAAGGAGTGCGTGTATTCTATCCGTGCGTAAGTAAGCAAGCCTGAGGTCGCTCTGTGACGCAAGGTTCCAGTCAAATGGCGGGGATGGATGTGTCGAATGTGGTCGAGTGATGCGGATAGATACGTGGCCGGGCAAAACCACACGAGACGATCTGCCAGGTCGAGACCGAGAAAGATGGCGTGTGGTCCGTACTCCGTAGACCGGATTTGCCAACCATGGATGCCGACGAAATTTTGCCAGACTGGAGTTGATGGGCGGCGCCCCGTTGAGTTTGGAAAAAGCAAGCAGCCAGTCAGTTACATTGAAAATTGGCTGTCGAGACTGGGCCGTCCAGCCATAGCGAGATTTCCGACGTGGTATCCGTACGGATGACGAGTGTCCGCTCTCAGGGCCAAGCTCTGTAGTAGCCAAAGCTGCCAGTCGAGTCCAGACACTAAGAATACCAACCTCGGATGGAGGGGAGGGCAGGCAAGGGGTACGTGAGAGGCAAGGACTTAGGTCTCAGGGCCAGTGGTGTTTCTTTCTTTTTCCAGGCCTTGGCAGCCGTTGGTTGTCGTCGGCGGCGGCCGTTCGTCCAGTGGAGATGTGGTGCGTGTCTTCTGAGTCTGAAGAGAATGTCTCGCCAGTGTGAAGCGAGCCATGGCCCATGGGCGCTGGAGAGGGCACGGAGGATGGGCTGAAAAGCTCGGACTTGAGGAGGATCCGTGAGGGTCGAAATGGAGCCGGCGGAGCGAGTAGGCCCAGGCAGGATGGAGAGGTGGCAGGTAAACGAGTTAGACGAATGACATGGTCTGGTCTCTGGTCCAGAGAGACCTTTGCTCGTGGCCCGTGGTGTCAATGTTTGCTGAGGTGCTGGGTGGTGGGAGGCTGGGTGGGAGCACCCCGGCCCCGGAGTAGCAGCGAATGGGCTGCATCGGTACCGACAGGCACCGGGCTTCTCGTGGGCCACGGATAGGCAGACCTGCGGTAGGTAGACATAGACCAAGGTCTTAGGTCCCAGGTCCTGGGCCGCACGCCTTGGGGTTGCAAGAAGCCGTCGCGGGCTCGGGTTCGCGAGGCCTAGTGGAAGGGCATGTCTTGGTCCATGGCCTCGGTGGACTATCGAGTCCAGAAATAAGTTCGGGTCGAAGACGCAGGTTAGATGCTAAGCGACCTGTGTCGGGTCTCTGGCAAGAACGGACGGCGGGACAGAAAATAGCCAGTGGATGGTCCCGAATGACAACTCTTTGCGGCGGCGGAGACGGTGTTATCGGTCAGGCCCGCGGGTGTTGGGTTGTAATTTGTAAGGGAGTCTAGAGTCCCCCGTATGTGATAAAATTAACAAGGCATTTTGTGCAACGGAAATCGATTGGCTGAGGAGTTGCGCGGGACGACCGGAAAGTGTTGAATCGAATTTTCGTCGGATGCCAATGCTTTGGTGGTTGATCATTATCAAAGAGAGTTGCTGGACCCTGGGAACTCTGCTCGTCTGGAGTGGCCTGGCCTGGGCTGTCCCCTCCCTAGGTAGGTAGGTTGATGGGTTCGTCTTCAGTGGCCAGGCTGCTGCTCTGCGCGGCTATCCTTCTTCTCCGTGGCTGCCCTTGCCGACTTGCTCACAACGCGACAACCTCACAGCTGTTTTGCCCTGCTTCCTTCCCATGACGGCGGAGAGCGCTGAAAGAGAAAGTGGAACTGTGAAAGGGCAGTCACAGTGGAGACGGCAGGTTGGGATGGAAAGAACCCATGCATCACCACCTCATCCACTTCGTCCACCTCCAGGCTCCAGTGTCGTTCAACCACGCCGGGCGGATAGGCGGTGGCTGGCAGTTGCGCCGGGGTCGGAAGGAAGGAAGGAGGCAAGGAGCAAGGAGCAGGGAGGCAGGAGCAGGGAGGCAAGGAGCTCTTTCTCAGCGATGACCAACAGCCAGCCGAAGCAAAGTCGAGGAAAGAAACCATGTCAAGTCACTCCTACTCTGTCCGGATACTCTTCTTGCCTTGCAGCCATTACGTAGGTACCTGCCGTGTCCAATCCCTACAATTTCGCTCCAGTTTCCCTTCGTGATCTCGGCGGATCTGGAGTTGCTGTTGCTGCGTTTTCCAAAAACTGAACCATCACCACCAGCACAGCACGCCTTGCAAGTTGCCGGGCCTCGTCATGCCTGCCCGCTCGCCCGCTCGCTGTTACCTTCCATGCCATTATCGTGCTTCAGGTAGGCGCTGTCCCTGCTCTCTCCACTGATTCATGCTCCCCAGACTGTACTTGCTTACCTTGCCAGGCGCAGTGAACACACGCCTCGACCAGAGGTTATACATGGATCTACGGATATGCTCCAGGCACTTCCTTCCTTGTCCGCCTCTGCCAGGAGCCCAGGGACCCCCTCATCATCCATCTCGGTCGGCGCGGCTGCCAGACCAAGAACGTCTACCCAGACCAACCTGTCTAATCAGACTCGTTTCTTTTTGTCTTCCTTGTCGTTTCATTGTCTCACACCGGCGAGTCCTTTCACCCAGCTCTTACACGCGACCGGCGCCTCGCTCCTCCCACTCAACGTGGTCTCGCTCGTCCAAACGGCCGCCTTCCTACCCCGTACCTTGCCGTGTCATCGCCCGAAGGATGGGTCCTGATCGCTCATCATGCATATCACATATGTACGCAGCACGCAGCACGCAGGCATCGGGTACGGATTCCTCTTCACAGATATCTAAGTCTGCGAGCAACTCAATTTCACTGGTATTGAGACAAGCCAACGGCAACGAGGGCGGCGCTAAACATAGACGAGAAAGCCGCTGCATTCCGCTGTATTTTCTGCAACACGGCCGGCAACTTCAACACCAAACGTGCACTCTTGGTTCAATGAGCTCCCATCTCTCGGAGACCCGCACTGCTTATCGACCCAAAGGCCGAGCAGCCTGCCTGTGGACGGACAAACTCGAAGCAAGACAGGGTTAGCCAAGGTAGCGTTACAAGATCTGCCTTTTGACATGCGCATGGCCCTCTGCCGCACAGTGCAGCACGTCTGTGCTTCAGCGTCAATGTCGGGAACCCCAGCAGCGCACTAAGATCAGAGATCCATCAGGGAGCTGCGATGGCTTAGGCCAGGTAGCCAAGGACCAAGGTACATCTCGCTGTCAAGGCTTTGCCCGCTTTGCCGCCCATGATCCAAGGCGCCCCAGAGTCGTTTTCTAGGTTCGGCAATCGTCGACGAACGAGCATTTTGGCTCCCCGTACTACCAAGATGGCGTTGTGCTTGGAGGCAGAAAAGAAGCGTCGAGAAGACAACCAACCAGCACTGACGTCCGCCAAATGCCTTGATTTACTTTTCTCTCTTTCTCTTCACCCTCTCTTCTCTTCGGGGGTACTCGGGTCAACGCTACGGCCTATTTGCTCTAACGGGTTCTGAACTCGAGCGCTCAGCTGCCTTGCCACACTGCCAGACTCTGCTGATGGCCTTGCAGACTTGGAAGAAGATGGCTCCTGCAGACGTGGTCTTAGGATTTTTCCCGACATGGACGCGTGAACCATACTTCCGCCGGCCGGATGACACAGAGGGGTCAGAACCCCAAACTTGCGACGGAACACTCAGCATTTGGGATAGCAGATCCGAAGACATCTCGTGCCACTGGCATACAACACTTGCGTCTCGGCGGGCTTGAAACCGAACAACAAAGATGACAATAACAACATACCCGGGGAATGGGATACTCGCATTGTCAAGTCCGAGGCCCAAGGCGGATCAAATAACGGATCAGGAGCACGGCCGGAGGGACAGTGTTAATAGGGCCACGGGCAGAGGCCATGTACCTTTTTTTATGTCCTACCTCGCCTCGCCGTGTCAACCGCTGCTACCGCTGCGCTGAGCAGTCTGCCGTTTTGCCGCTGTGACCTTTTCAGCGCCCCTCAACAGCGACTACGAGTGTTTTGGGTCTGTCCAAATACTGAGATATCAAAGCCGTCGTTGTGGTTGTTTAGGTGACGAAGGCCTCTCAAAACTTCTCGCAATATGGACAACTCGTACAGTGGGGCCGTTGATGGCACTTGGCCTCGACTGTGCGGTGGACAGAACGATTCGAAATGTTCCTTGAATGTGGCCATTGCATGGCTTGAGGCGTGAGGTGGTGCCGTCCAGCTCAACGACAGCCAGCCTCAAGTGTCGCGCAATAAGACAGCCAGTGAACTGCAAGTCGAGACAAGACTCATGCCAAGCAGGGCCGAAGACATCGGATTGGCTGCTTGGAATTTCAAGTCGCCGTTCAATCTTTCCACACAACAGCTGGCATACTATCAAAACCTACTCCGTGCGTCCAAGAGAAAGACGGGAGATGCGCAAGCAACCCGGGACGAAGCATCTTCACTGTTCATCCAGCAACCCCCGCTCTCCGTCCATCGGCATTAAGAAGGGTTCTGGTATCTTTGACCTGTAGCGTTAGAAACGAAGTGTCGGTCGACATTGGGTGCGTTGGTCCACGGGTTGGTCCAGGACTCTAGTCCAGTCCACACATCCACGTCCACGTCCCCGTTCAGTCGCAGTTGCGGTCGGGTGGTGAGTTACTCATGCATGTATCGGTACCTCACTTGTACAGGCACTTGGAATTCCGGGGTCATTGAGCTGGAGATGCCATCCCGTTTGTGTCTTCTGTGCTGCGGGCACCACTTTTGAGCTCTTCTTTCCGCTCTGCGCGTAATTGACGCTGTGTCTTTTCTCGTTTGGCTATGCCTTCGTCCCACGCCAAAGCTCCATTATGTCGTCCGTCCGCTCCAAGCTATCTAGCCTTGCCTTGCCAGACCAGCAGGTAGAGATAGCGAGAGGGATAGCAGGTCAGAAGTGTCTTCTGAAAGACCGACAGGCCGACCGCGACTGACTGGGGTGGTGGGCTTGACCTCAGGCCATGGGCCCCCTGGTTGAAGCCAACAGACCCCTCTCTGGCTGGTACTACCTTGCTCCTCGCACACCCCTCGAGCAAAGAGGGCGAGAAAAAGACGACAACGGATCCCATGTCCAGTCAGCAGCGCTCGCGCTTCACGCCATCTGGACTGGTCACACGCCCCCTCCTTTGGGAACTAGCCAGAGCCAGCGAGAGTTCCAGGGCCCTTCAAGTTGATCCACCGAACGGCGACGGTTAGCTTGCCGGTACCACCCTTCGAGGGCTCAGGTAGCTAGCTGAGAATTCACTTGACACCACGCTCCAGCCCGACACAGTGGTCAAAACCGAAGAAGAGACGAAATCACTCCAGACAGAGAGGCAGAAGGAGGCGAAGACCGACGGCAAGATCGCTTACCGACGCAATTGCGGCGGATAAGCTGAAGCACCCGACTGAGGAGTTTTGGAGAAGTCCAAGGACGATGGGAAACAGAAAGTGTCGCTAACTAAGGCAAGGCACGGCGTAGGGTGCTTCGTGGACAGATACCTGGTCCATAGCAGGTGAGGTACCTCTCAGCTAGCGGAACACTGGACGATGGCGCTCACCACCTACGCGGGAGGGGAAAGAAAAAAAAAGAAGAGACAGCAATCGTGAGCGAGTCAAAGTCTCCACTTGTATTCCACAGAGGCTTCCGCTGATTCTTCTCATTGAACACAGGACAAGTCAAAAAGGTAAAACAAAAAAAAGTGTATTATCGAGATTTCGTCCGCACATGGGGGGATGTCCAAACACACAATGTAGAAATGGTATCCGTCCAAATAGACGGGAGCCAAAAGCCACATGGGCCGAACATGGCGACGGCCGAGCAAAACAACAAAACATGAATGGCGACCTTTCGTAAGGAGGAGAGGGCTCGAGAGGTATGGGATTGAAGACGATATCCGGACGGTAACTACAGAGAGCTCGCAGTGGGAAGAGCCGGCCGGTGAACGAACCACAGGCGCGGTAGCCCCGGTCCCCGAGAGTCGAACCCGAATCCTCCCAGGAAGCGTAGCGAGCGCATACCGCCGTACCTAGGTCGAGTTCCCAGCGTACGGAGCAGAGCAGAGCAGAGTACTCTAGGGTTCTGTGTGCAAAGAAGCATGCCTAGTATGGTGTGTCGGATGTAGGTACTCTGGTACCTGGGCTGGCAGTTCTCTCCGTCCAGAAGCCAGAGAGCAGCTCGCCCAGGCTGTGGGTACGTACCTTGCTTGGCTGTCCATGGTGTTCCCTGCACCGCTTGTCCGTGGTCAAGTTTCCAAGCTACACGCCCTCCTCCCTCGTCTCTCTCACTCTCTCTTTCTCTGGCCTGCCCCTCCCTCCTCTGCTCCTCCTTCTCCTCCTTCCATCCCATGAGTACCAAGTACTTTCCCTTTGCCGTTGCCCTCAACTTGCACCCTAGGCAGGTAAGGTAGGTGCGGATGCCTACCAATTGCTGCCCATGAATGGTGGCCCCTCCCACCCCGGTCGACGGACAGTCCACTCAACCAGCAGCGAGCGACGAGGAAGAAGAGCAGCCACCAAACCCACCACTCACTCTCTGTGCTTCCTCGCACCCCGGGCAGGCCCTCTCTCGCCTGTGCCTCTTCCAATCTAGCGTAAACCAACCTTGTCGACCACCGCCGCTCCGCACCGCACCGCATTGCACCGCTCGCTGCAAGTATCGATGGTACGTACGGCCGCCTCTGCTCCTCCGCGGTTTTTTTTTTTTTTTTTTGCCTCGCACCATGTACCCCAGTACTCTTGGTGGTACCCTTCTCCGCCCATTGCCATCTCTCTGTGACTGACACTCAGTAGGCGGGCAGGCACGGATAGGTCCTTTCTACGCGGTACCTGACCTTGCCAGAGGGCAACGGGCTCTGGCGCTCGCTCGCTCGCTCGCCCTTCCTCTCTTCTGCCCCGGCTACTTGTTACCTTACCTTACCGTGCCAGTGCCAATGCCATTGCCAGTGCCACAGCTGCTGTTGCTGCTTGCTGCTGGCTGCCACCATTACCACCGCCACGACAACCACCACACCATCCAATCCATGCCTCTTTGCTTGCTGCTCGATCGCTCGTCCGTCCCCAACCTGCCTTTCGCAGCCAGAGTACCCACGGTCTTCTGCTCTGTTGGAGCTGGAGCTGGACCTGCCCTTGGACATGACCTAAGCCGTGGCATCCCCGTACCGCAGCCCGCAGCCCGCACCGCTCTGCGGATACCGCAGTACCCCAGTCGAGTTGGTACCTACCTCCCGTCCCCTCTCAACACCTGGTCCACGTCCTGCAGCACCCTGGCTTTACCTTGCCTACCTTGACCTTAGCTGCACCGGTCGGGGGCGTGGATGTATGATCTTGAGGACCGTAGTCTGTAGATGGGGTGGAGGGACTTCGACCTGCCTCCTCTTCTTTTCTCTCACCACCGAAAACAAAACCTTCCCACGCCCGGCTTCTTTCTTTTCCTTCTACCTCTCACGACTCCACCAACCACCTCCAATATTCCCTTAGGACAGCCCAAGAGGCGAGGACGGTAAGTCTGAACCCAAACTTCTTCTATGCTCCCAATGCCTCTTCACCAGCCCTCCTACCCTTTCCCATAAGCGCCATCTCAGAACGAAAAGTCCTTGGTTTGGTTTCCATTCCTGCGTCTCTGCTGCTGCACCCTCCACCCCCATCTTACACGCCAACTCTAGCTGATGTACCTGCATTAGAAGAGTTGGGTGAGCTCGACGAAGAGAGAAGAAAAACAAAAAACCAACGACCTCGCTTGAAGTCCACGATTTGTTGTCTGGTCTCTGCGAAAGTGTTTGTGTGTGCTGCTTGTTCGGTACCTCTGCTTCGATAAGACCTTTCATACAAACGGCCTCCACCGCCTGTTACTCAGCTCCCCATTTCACAAGAAAAAAGGGCCATTCTCTCGCTTCCTACCGTCACCGTCCTCGGCGCCTTCGTGCAACCCGCCAAGCAAGTAAAGAACCAAGAGGTCAACCCAATCTCTTGTATTTACTCTGCCCTTCGACGACCGACGTCTGAAGACTACTCTCTATTCGACCTTACCGATACGAAATAGCCATTGCAACAGTTCCCACGGCTTGACACAATCAGATGCTAACGTTACTGAAGCTCTGATTTCTTTTTTAACGACTGCTTACGACGCCCCACGACCGTCCTGATCTGTTTTCACTCAAGAAAAGTTCTCGTACCACGGTTATCGTTCCATCTTGCCTGGTAGCACCCTCACCGCTCGAACAACCTGACGGTTTTTTTTGCGCCGTCAAACCTCGCCAACTGATTCCAACTGCGCTATCGACTGCGCCGATTGGACAGGTCAATTTGACTGAACAACGCTCGACGCCTGGAAAGACAATTGCTGCTCTTTCCACGCTCGTGTGTTTTTGCAGCTGCCGCAGTCCAGAGGCTCGCTTCGCGACTCGGACTCCACTGACTGTCTGGCGTCAAGTACGAACCTTCGGGGCAACACCGTGAAGCTGGATCTACCGTCGATTTCTCAAGTGCAAACCCGGGGACCGACCGACGTGTCGTACTATAACAACTACGCAGCCCAGAGGTACATGAGCAGCGAGAGAGTGCCGTCTCTGCCATTGCCAAACTCGCATCAGGCATACTCGTCGGGTACCTCGTCACCCCGGGTCAGCTCTATTGGGTCCGCCTCAAGCTCGCACGCCTCGCAGTCGTCCTTCACCTCGGCCGCATCCTCCAACGGCCCCAAGACCCCCTCTCCTACTCTGCCCATCACCGCTACCATTCCTGGTTCCTCAAGCCAGCAGATCGGTGCATACGATAGCTACCCCGCCATGAATCAACCCGCTGCCGACATGTATTACTCGCAACACATGTCCGCTGGACAGGCGCCGCCGCCCCAGACCGTCACCTCTGGCGCCATGTCTTACCACTCACAGCACCCGCCGTTACAACCGACTCATATGCCCCAGTACGCCCCGCAACCCCAGTACTCCCAGTATGGCTACGCCAATGGTTTGACCTCGCCCCAGAGTGCGCAACCTGCTAGCCAGATGGGCCAAAACGTCCTTCCTTTGCCCGGTGTAGCAACCCAAGGCTTCCAAGGCTTTGACACCACCGGACAGGTTGCTCCCCCAGGAATGAAGCCCAGAGTGACAGCTACGCTGTGGGAAGACGAGGGCAGTCTGTGTTTTCAGGTCGAGGCCCGCGGTATCTGTGTCGCGCGCCGTGAGGGTAAGTTGCAATGCTATGCCACATTAGAACTGCAGTCGTTGACACCTTTGCAGACAATCACATGATCAATGGCACCAAGCTTCTCAACGTTGCTGGTATGACCCGCGGCCGCAGAGATGGCATTCTCAAGAGCGAAAAAGTGAGACATGTTGTCAAGATTGGCCCCATGCATTTGAAGGGTGTCTGGTAAGTTGAGCTCAGCAAAGACGCGTCTACTGCCGAGTTCCAGCTAACGCGACGCAGGATTCCATTTGAGAGGGCACTCGACTTCGCCAACAAGGAGAAGATTACGGAGCTCCTGTACCCGCTGTTTGTTCACAACATTGGTGCTTTGCTGTACCACCCCACAAATCAGACCCGCACCAACCAGGTCATGGCTGCTGCTGAACGTCGCAAGCAAGAACAGAACCAAATGCGCGGTGCTCCTCAGACCGGTGCCCCTGGGCTACCCTCCATTCAGCAACATCATCACCACATGAGCTTGCCTGGGCCCCAGCAGTCGCTGCCGTCCCACGCTCAAATGGGACGTCCCTCGCTTGATCGCGCGCACACCTTCCCCACGCCGCCGACTAGCGCCTCCAGCGTCATGGGCGGGAACATGAACGCTTCGGACAGCGGATTCCAGTGGGCACAGAGTCAAGGAATGGGCAGCGCTCAAGGCGCCAACCCGATGTCCATCGATACCGGCTTGAGCAACGCCCGTTCAATGCCCGCAACACCGGCCTCCACACCCCCGGGAACGACTATTCAGAACATGCAGTCGTATCAGTCCGGCGCGCAACAGTACGACAACTCGAGACCGATGTATAACCCTTCCGCCCAGCAGTCGCCGTACCAAGCTACCAATCCTGCTTCTCAAGACCGCCCCGTCTACGGCCAGTCCGACCCGTACGCTAAGAACGACATGGGACCTCCGACAACACGCCCCGCAACTTCTGGCGCCTCTCAGGACCAGAAACCCGCCAACGGAATTATCCACGCTGATCAATCCGGTGGTCAACCTGCCGGGGATGAGGAAGCTGAGCATGACCATGATGCCGAATACACCCACGACAGTGGCGCGTATGACGCCAGCCGTGCTTCCTACAACTACTCTGCTCCTGCCGTCGGAAACCTACCCGCTGAACATCAGCACCTCTCCCCTGAGATGACCGGCTCGCCGAGCCACCCGCCTGCGTCTGGTCGCGCAACTCCCCGCACAGCTGCTGCTCCTCAACCATACTACTCCCAGCAAGCTGGTTACAACACTCCTCCGCGTGTACCCCAACAACCCTCAAGCAACCTGTATAATGTAATGAGCAACGACCGTGGAACTGCTGCTGGAGCCGGAACCGGCGACGTTTACCAGCCTCAAGCCGATATGGGATCCATGTCAAACGGATACGCGTCCCAGATGAACGGTGCTGGCGGCATCAAGCGCGGGCGCGACGAAGACGACGACCTGCAGCGCCCATCAAGCGGCGGCGGCATGGACCTCAAGCGTCGCAAAACCCTCTTGGACTCACAAGTCCCGGCCATGGCGTACGCCCCGCCTGTGATGGCCCAGCAGCCGCGACGAAGGTAAAAAAAAAAAAAAAACCTTCGCCGAGTCGATATTTTCCAACCTCTGCCGTTTGACACTTCATTTGAGGCGTTGTGGCTAAACCAGGGTACGAGACATGATCGGTCATGAACGTCTGAATTGATGATCTAGAGGCATCTAAATGACGCTTCTCGTCGCTCCTTGCACACACCATTTTCTTATCTGTCTTTGTATTCGCGAGACGACTTTCCGCCATCAACGTTACATGATGACGATTGACGACTCTCATTCCCTGATTTTAAATGCCCTCACGGCTGTACATGCTGATGACTGACGCTTGCATGGGGGAGGGACTTAATTCTAAAGACTCGGCTGTTATTCCTTTTCTGTTTTTTCTCATTGATCCTCGGGGCAACATACACACGCAAGAGACGGAGATTTGGGACCCCATGGCGCTTCCCTTCGCCTGTTATGAGCTCGGGCGAAGTAGCCACACTACTTTGAGGACTGATCACCGACATTACCTTGTTTCCGCTTTCCTTTTCTGTCTTGAATACAGGGGGGATCTGGCACCGAGCGTGTCAAGGGAAGGATGATGACTTTATGATGAATTTTTATTCTTTCACAAAAAGTGTGAGACGTTGGGAACTGTCTCTTTAAGGTAACGACTTGACGAAACGGAAATAAAAAGCTATTGTTGCTTCAGAAAAAAACTTGTTCATTTTGCTGTGAGCCTCTCGCGTCATTTAAGTGATCATGCCTGCTTTGGCGCCAGTTCACAGCCACATTGGAGCGTCAGACCGACATGATGTATTTGCAACCTCGACATCAAACACTAGAATGCTTAATAGGTGACTTTCTGCCGATTTTCAGCTCTCTGTTTTAAAACGCCTCGATGAGAATATTCACGAAGTATCAAACGAAAACATATGGAGAAAGGCCTGTCAAATCCAAAACTAGGTGTCACTCGCGCAACGACATCACATATGCTTAAACCATGCTTACTAGAAGTGTGCATTTTGTAGGTAGGTCCTCTTTGTCAGAAGAACGGGACTTTAAATCAATTCAAGTATGTGCAGTCAACGAATGAAGGCGTGGGTGTACTCCCGGTTAAACCCCGGATGTGTGTGCTTTCCGAGGCAAGTAAGCCGGAGCTGACGTGCCTTCCTTCTCACCTTGCTACCCTTGCTACTGCGGGACGCGGTCAACTGCGTGTCGACTCCTCCAAACCTGCGGTGGAAACTGCCGTCTTCATTCCCCTGCCAGTATACAGAATTACTTCCTGTGACGTCTTTTTTCATTTTGTTTTTTGGCACATCTTTCGCACTGGCAATAGGCTTTTCTCCCCTCTTGATGATCACGAGAGAATTGGCAACATAGCACGGCGCGGTCGGATTCAGCCATAAATCGCGATCGCCCACAAACTCGATCGACCAGCTCCAACGATGGCTACTCCGACTCAGATGAAGCATGCCGCTTCGCAACAAGGCCGGACACCTTCGCAGCTTGCTGCAGCGACACCACCGGTCTCGACACCCTTCTCAGCGTCCCAGACTCATGCAGCCTTCTCCCCTAGGGGTCCTCGGTCTTCGCCTCAGCAGTTTAAGAAATCGCCTGCGACCTCGACTACTCTTATGGGACACCCTAATGGCGCTCTCAACTTCGACAGTCCGTCTGCCGCAGCAGCTATGGGCGCCCTTGGAATAAGCGGCGGATTGGATATTGGCTTGGATCATGTTGGTGTCGGAGGATTCGGTGGTCTGGGAGGAATGGGCGAGGATGACAAGATCAAGCGCCTGGATTCGGTCATTGATATTCTTGGGGTCAGTCAAACCTGTCAAATTGCTTCTGCGACGAAGACTGACTAGTTTTTCTGGCAGAAAGCGAAAGGACGAGTGAGCGAAGCGGGCCTCGAGCGACTGACCCTCCGTACAGGTCTTACTAGCATCTGGGACGAGCACCGGTCGCCCGACGGCAGGAAGACCAAGATGCTTGTCATAGCAGGACAGGCTCTGACGGTGGACATTGTCTTGAACAACAACGTTGTGGAGAACGTCTCGTTGACGTTCCCGGAGTCGGCCCCAATCGTGACGAGGCACAAAGACCAAGCCGCCAAGATTCTACTCGAGGATCTCCAGCTTCGGCCGGACCAAAGTCCTCTGACCAAGACCCTGGACAAATTCTCTGAGAATCTGGAGCGCCTCGCAAATCTTGACAAGCTCAGTGTCATCCCCGGACTTGACTGCCAGGAGGCTCTGGCTGGCATCTTTGAGTGCTTGGAGCGTCTCTTCCGTTGGGAGCTGTCGAAGCTGCAGGAAGATGCCGCGATGGGCGGGAAGCCAGCGCGCTTTCTTCAAACCACAGTCATGTGCATGAAAAGCGGTCGCCCGATGATGCACGCCAGAGACATGGTCGGCCTCAGTGTCGAGTATTGGACGGAAAGACGTCGTGTCATACCCAAGACGGAGACCGTCCGATACTGCGAGAAGCAAGAGAAGGTCTGGTCCATTCTCATAGGCTGCAAAGCGCTAGATGACGGAGAGTTATTCCCGCCCGTCCGCGTATCAGAGAGCTGGATATCCCAAAAGGTTGTTGCTGAGCCTGGTCCAGACGACATCCTTGCTGGCGCATCGGGCATCGACTGGCAGGAGCCAGAGGCGACGAGCCTCCCGCAAACCGACGACAACAAGGACAAAGGTATAGATATGGTGGGCCCAGATGGCAGTACACAAAGACTTCCGAAAGTCAAGTTTATTGCAACACTGGCCCCGCCAGTCATAGTGCCACAATCCGTGTGGAACAACTTGCACAGCCTGACAGGCGCGGCGTCCCAACCTATGCTGGTCCCAATCCACACGTTTGACAGCATATCCTTCCCTATACCCGACGGGACCAACCACGATGCGAGCGAACTTCGTGTCATTTCTTGCCGGAGGGCGATACAGGTCCCGGGCGACGGCAACACAATCTCCCGAAGACACAAGAACACGCTTCTCATTTACAAGCCAGTCTATGGACAAACCGTAACTGAGCTCTCCTTTTCTCACCCTCGGCAACTTGTAGCCATGCTACCCATCCTTCGCCAGTATGCTCTGATATCAACACTGCTTGAGAGGAGCTTCGGCTCAGACATATCTGGACAGCCACTGTCTGAGAAGGACCAGTCCATCGATACGGTCGAGGCGACGACGACTACATCAGCTGAATACGAGATGTTCATGTCCAACAAGCTTGGAGACAATGAACAAGAGTTGACAATCGATGTTGTCTTGACTGTACATCCGTCCGCTGGTTTACACGTCGTCTTCCCCTTCCGCAATGCGACCGCCAACGTTGATCTTCAGATCCAGGAGAATGGGCGGGTGCACATCGTATCGCAAAATATCGTGCCCGCAGTTGATGAGGATGTAGCGGCAGCGGATAAGGGCAAACACAAGCAACTTACTCCGGAGGATCTGGGCAAGCTGCTTGAGGTGATGGAAGACCTCTGCTCCTGGGCAGAATGGATTCGGAGGAATCTTTCATAAGCCGTTGGACGCGCGGTGGGGGTGGAGTGAACCACGGACAGACTTCATTACCGGCTGCGGAGTGGCTGTTTGTTTTTTCTCTATAATTGATACCCAGCACATTATCTCTCTTTACTGGAGGCGTGGCATTCAAGGCTGGCTCTCCTCGTATTGTACAGGGAGAAACTTCGATATCCAAGATATTGGGCTCCTAGAGGAAAATAGGTCGACTCGATCGACAAAGAAACGGACAACATTGGGGTCTTGTGGCGTTTGGATTATTGGCATGGTTGGCGCGGCTGGCTTGCGACTGCCGACGTCAAAGTGAACCCGAACAAAGGGTTCCGCTGGGGTGGCTTTGGTGTACGTTAGATTCCTCCTCTTCCTCTAGTTCCCATTGCCGGCATGCACCGAGCTCAAAGAAGCAATTTTATATAATGACGTCCTGTCTGGACGTGGAGGCTTCACTTGGCCTAGGCCACCACTTTCAGCGTTGATCGATCGACCATCGTAGCAACTCACACCGCGCCAACCTCGTTTATCGAAAGTTTGCTAGGGAATATCACATGTATAAGCAAGTCACGATGCTGGGGTTCAGATGTGTGGATGGACTCTCCTTCCTCGAGAAGCTCCTCACGGTCCATCCAGTCTATCGCGGTCAAACGCCGCTCGGCCTCATGAGCTGACTGGTCCTGCTACTCGCTTGTGATTAATCTTCCCGCACCTGGGCATTGGCATGTTTACGTGCTGCCATCTAGAGCCTTAGAATCTGATCTTCATGGAGTCATATTCCTGCTCAGCGGACTGCGGGCGAACATATCAGTAGGAGGATATGATGAAAATCATTGGAGAGAAACGTCTATTAGTTACTTCCCATCGAGTTATTCTTCGTCGTTTCCACGAACTATTAGCGTAGAAATTGCAATGTCATGAGATTTTTGTCAGGTCTATCCAGGAAAATCTTGCGTATACTTTGGCTCGACGTGGACGCCCTTTGCCCAGCCTCTCTCTCGGGATGAGGCGAATCTCAACTCACCCAGGACATTCCGAGACGGGCGTGATCCCTTGTCTTCAACATTGGGTCACGGCACGGGAAAGAGGTCGCGTATGTGATGGCATGCGAGAGACGGGTGCGTCGCGCACCCCATCACCGGATAGCACAACAGCAGCCACGGGGCCGCACATAGACGCAGAACGGGCGTCTCCGGCAGAAAAAGAAGCAAAGATGGGAAACAATCTCATGACCTTTGGTCCCGGGTGCACTTCGGGTGGCGACAACGGCGGCTGCGCGGCCAGCCCGGCTCGGACGCACGGCTACGGTAGCCAGGCTGGACGTGGAACGGGGGCTTGAACAGACGGCAACGGTCTACAACAGCTACTAGCTACCTCTAGGGGCCATTTTCTTTTTCTTTGGTTCTCTGTTGTCTACTACCAATGTACTTTTGTGCGGTTTCTTTTCCTTCTTGGAATTGATATCTTCTCTCTTCCCGTGGACACGATTGTCTGAGACGGGGTTTTGCAGATAGGTAGAGACATTGTTTCTTCGAATCGCCTATTTGCTTGCATCCCTTTCTTTTCGTTCCCTTCCGCGCGGCGGTCCGCCCCGTACTATTCGTCGCTCTGCGTCGTTTTTTGTACGCGGCGGTTGTTTCGGAGGTCGGGGGTCTGTGCTGTGCCTGTCGCAGGTTGGGGGGGGGTGGGGGGGGGGGGGGGGGGGGGGGGGGGGGGGAGAGGATCCTACAATAGGGGGATGACATTGACAATGAGCTGCTGGCCTTGGAGGGGAAAGGGGAGGGGCAAAGAGGGAGGGGAGGATTCAAGGGGTGGCGGATTGGAATCCACCGGTATCGATAGGCGATGGAGGGGAGGGAGGGGAGGTTGTTGATTTGTTTGTTGACTTTGAATTTACACCCATCAACAAACAACAATAAAGGGTGCTTTAATATGATATCCGGTGTAATATGGGAAGGGGGGCCAGATGGGAAATTGGAGGTCGGTTTTTTCGCATTCTCCCGATTAGATAGATACCTGCCTACCGTATTAGTGGCTTTCGGAGGACGGGAATATTTTCTGGGGGCCTGTTGGCTGCCCGCTGGGCCTCGGAGCAGAGGAGACGTCAATATCGAGCAATTTCTGGGTCTTCTGCCCAGGTTTCGGGGTCGATGGACCGCGGGCTGTGGCACAAAGAGGAGCACTGGAGACGGTGATCTGAGTGAGGGGGGCCACTCTGTCCATGGGTTGGACGTCCGTCTCTTGTCTTGTTCCCGGTCCTCTTCCTCCGCTGCAACTGCGGCACGATACATCTGACAGGAAGGCGATCTGTTTCTCAACCTTTTGCTTTGCACGTGCGGAAGCGAACATGTTGCATTCTACCGTATACCAGAGATTTGACCGGAGGAGAAACTGAGAAAAAAACGGGGTCTTCACCACCTCAGGTCATCTCATCCAGTGTTATCTATGGTTCTTTCTTTGGGTTGTGTGGCTTGGATTCAATATCTTGCGTACTGGTGTAACCCTGATGATACCTTTGCATCTTGGCCTGGGCATTGCGTCGCCTTGCAGCCACTTCCCGTCCATCCCTTGTCTTGCCGCCCGATACGACGAGTCGTTCCTGTGCCGTCTTGTCTCTTGTTGGGTTCTCTTCCTCCGGCATGGAACGTAACCAACCAGGACGTGGGCGACCGACGAAGGGACAAGTGTGGAAAAAAAAAAAAAAAAAAAAAAAAAGAGGTCAAAGAGTGTCTGATCTCTGGAGGGAGGAGAGGCTCGAACGGCGATCCAAGCTCCTGCCCCTCCCCGCCCTGGTGGGCCACCGAAACGGGAGCGCGATCTTGTCGCAGCCCGGTTATTTTTGACGCAACCAACAGCCCGTTGAAGAGGAGCAACAGGTGAAGATAGCGTGGCGAGGATCAGTGGATGAGGCCAGTTTGTCGGTAGTTTAGTGGTGACGAGGTGACGGGACGGATAGGGAGGGGGTAGAAACACCAATTCCTTTTTATTCTTAGAGGAAACCTTGTAAGCCGCTGCCGCGCCCGAAGTGTTAGATCATCCAGACCATTCCCAATGTTCCAGGACTTTCTTGCGCTGGTGGGCAGAAAATGAGATTTCAGGGAGAAAAAGACAGCGGGGAGGAGACTTCTGGTTTCCAGGAATGGGAGGACCGGTCGGTGGACCATTCAGCGCCGGCGTCTTTCTGGAAGCCGACCTGGAAAGCTAGATGTTGCCTGTCGTCTGGAGCTTTTCAATGTTGAACACAATGGGCAGGTCGCAAGTCGCAGGTCACGATGAAGACAGAAGCGAAATGATGGCGGTCGCAAGCATGAAATCGTAATATCGGGCGTAATCAATCGCGGACTCTGTCATTCCCCCCATTGAGCGATGGACAGTAAAACGGATAGGAAAAGTGACCAATGTGCGTAACAGCAGGGTCCGGGTATCTGAGAGGTATGCCACTGGTAGGTGGTGAGGCAAGCACGCAAGGTTGGATGCTGTTTGGCGGTGGATGGCGATGACGGTGGTGACGGTGGTAGTAGCAGCCTCAGCCGAATGCTCAGCTACGCCGTAGGGACCGAAGGGCGCTGGGCTGATGGGTACTCGCAAAACTGGTGGTGAGGCTCGCAAATGATAAGTATTGTTGACATTGGCGAACAAAACAAAAACATTTTTTTGTTTTGTTTTGGTCTCGGCTGTGGCTTGTCGCGTTTGTTTAGTGGCCTGGCTCCATCGTCCATGGATCATCCGTCCTGCCACTTTGATGATGAACCCACCTTTTGCCGCTGCCCGACAGTCGCAAATGCAGTCATTGTTCTCCGCAGGGTGATGATGCTGAGGTGCGTCTTGACACAGCGAAGCTGAAGAGAGGGTAAGAGTCAGAGGAGCGTTTCGCTGCGTCTGGATGGGGAGCGTCAGCATCAAGCGGACAAGTGGCAGTCGAATCGTGGCTTTGAGACCAGGGACCCGTTGACACTGCAGCAGCTACTGCAGTGTGCGAGCGACTGATCAAGGCACACGGGATCCGGCCGGCGGGGAGGTGAGGTGGTAGGCATGCACGAGGTAAGGCCAGCACCGCAGGACCACAATCCACGACTGAGAATGGAACCTAGCAAAGAGGGGCACAGTCGCACAGGCGCCTTTTCCCTCAGGTCGACCGTCAGTGTGTTGGGACTGGAGAAACCCTGGTGGGAAGGCTCGCTCGCCTGTCGTCTGGTCTTTTACGTGCAAGATGCTGACCCTTGACTCCATGTAGTGTGCGGGTGGGCGGACGCTGCTGCAAGTCGTGACGCACAGAACAGGAGGCCCAAGGAGAAAAATATAGGGGCTCGACTGATGTTTCTCGTCTGCTCTCGGATTTCAGTATGTTATTTTTTGTGTCAATTTTCGCTCCGTGAAGTGTGCTCATGAGCTGCGGCATGGCTGCATGAGACCTCAGACGCGTGGGCGGGACCCTGCAGGCAGAGGGCAGACGCAGCCAATGAGCGGTACTGGTAGACGTCCGAAAAGGCATCCCCTGGGTTGTGTCCGGGGACGGCCCCTGGTCTATTTGGATGCCAGACCGTTGGGTTCGAGCATGTTAGTTGTTAGTGATGTCAGGGCGGGCGAGGGACGACGGGGGGGAGGGGGGCTGCAGACACATTGTTAATTGATGTCTGATACTGGGCGACAAACGAACAACAAGAAGAAAGTCGACTGTCGGCTCCCGAATGCGAAGTCCAAGACATGATGAAGCCTCGGGATTCTTCATTTGAGACGTCTTCATGCCTCTCCAGGTTTTGTTTTTTCCCCCAATCCGGGACCTGCAGGTGCGACAGCAAGCGACTTTGCGACCAGCTGCAGCCTCAGGTCGGTCTTTCCTTAGCAGAGACCAGCCAGCCCCACCAGCTCCCGACGCGTCTGTCACGTGAAAAGCCACCACCTTTCCTCTTTCGGAAGTCGTGTAAACAACACACACGCCACGCGCGCCATCGCGAAAAGCAGTAGCAGCGGCTTTCCAGGACTTGGGTCTTTTCTTTTCTCTCCGTTCCAAACCTGAACCATCCACTCAGCTTGCGTCCTCAGCGCCTGGAGCCACCCAGAAGGCTCCATTCTGACTGCGATCCCCCAGTGTGTCCAAGGCCTTTGGCTGCCCGCCTGCCCTGTCCTGTCCTGTCCTGTCCTGCCCATCTATCCCATCCCAACTTTCCCACCAAGATAGAGCAAGACCCAGGCCAGCCCACTATCAGCACTTCACCCACCCACTTTGTTGCGCGCGCAATTCACTTGTACTGGCGCATCCGCACCCGCTCCCGCACCCAACCACCCACCACCCACTCTCTCTCACACAACCCGACGCACACACTTCACCCTCTTACACCGTGCATCCTTCCACCTTCCTTTGCGCCCAAGTCTCGCCCTCTCTCACACACTCATCCTTTGCCTTCTGAGGGTGCCTGTCCTTGTCTGCAGCCTTCCAAGTTTACAAGGCCAACAAGAGTCAGAGATACCTTCGCTGCCCAAAGGGCTTTGCCACC
Source organism: Colletotrichum noveboracense (assembly GCA_026319125.1). NCBI lineage: Eukaryota > Fungi > Ascomycota > Sordariomycetes > Glomerellales > Glomerellaceae > Colletotrichum > Colletotrichum noveboracense. The sequence continues at coordinate 27,009 of JANUHK010000290.1, read as the reverse complement.
CGCCTCACCCAACCAACTCTCACCACCACCAACACGACACGACACAACACAACGCGAAAGAGAGAAAGGACCCCTACTTCCTCTCACCCTCCACCCCAGCTTCTCTTTTTCCTGGCCATGACTTGAAAGAGTCGCCTGCCGATCACAAGTCGCGACACAAGCACCAGGGGAATGAAGATGCGAAGCAAGACGCATGCCTAACCGTTCCTGCTTGACATCCCCCCTCAGACCTTAGCGCCATGCAGTAGATGCACTTGCGCTCCCGTCCCGTCCCTTCTTCCTGGCCCTCCTCCCTTCTGCTTCCTGCCTGGGCCCTTCCCTCCTTTTCCACCCTTCAACTTCTTTCTGCAACACCACGTCCCACCAGCATCGAACCAAGAAAGAGGGCGCTCTTTCCGCCTATCCAGGCCTCATCGCCTCAACCACGTGTAACTGCTCCCACCTGAGGGACTCCCGCAAGTCTCCTCCGTCCTATCAACAACCGCTTTGGGATAGGACCCCGAAACATCGACGATACACACTTCCGCGCGCGCCTCAGGAAGCTGCGCCCTCGGAGTCCGCATCTCTCCAGATCGCCAACACGTTCCCGTATAGGCCAAACAACACACGCGCCATAGGCCAACCACCAACCCTCGACTCGACTCGAATCGACACGCCTCATCTCCATCCATCGATCGCACCTTTGCTCCACCACCACCTACGCGGAGCAGCCAGCGAAACAGTATTCCGACGACCAATACCCAGCGACAGTTTGCTTGCCCTCCCAGGATTGATTGATTCATTGCTTGCTACGAAGATACACCAACATTACGGCGCTCAGCTCTTTGTATTTTGACAGCGAATCCCAAGAAAGAGAAAAAAAACGATAGACCACACAACAAAACAAGACACTCAAAGAACGCCATCCAACCAACATGTCGTTCTCTAACAGCAGCGGAGGAACACTCACTGTTCCCAGCCCAACACATGTCCACCATGTGGACGTGCTTGCCTCCTCTGTGAGGGGCCTGAGAAGGTCACTCTCCAGATCGCCCTCCAAGTTCAGCCTGGCGCGCACCAACTCTCTTGAGAGCACCGATAGCTCTCACAGCGGATCCCACACACCAGTCCAGCAGCAATCGCCATGCCGACGATACACACCAACACCAACACCACCTAGTAGCAGTGGCAGCAACAGTGGCATCAGCGGCCTGCAGGACCAGCAACCCCTCAGCTTTACCCCAGCTGGCCTTCCTCCTTCCATGCTGACCTCTACTACGCCCTTGAGCTCGCCCCCAAGCCTGGCCACGCCATTCCGCCCCAGCGTCCGCCTCTCTCTGCGCTCTGCAAAGTCATCCAAGGTGACGGGCAGCCCTTCGCGGCCAGTAACTCGACTTCGAACTTCGCCCAAGTCACCTCTCAAGCGCGCTCTGAACGCTACCTCTGACTCGGGAAATTCTACTCCTTCTTGCCCCTCGTCTGCTTCAAGCTCCGAAAGCCCCGGCCAGGAAAACAACGGCCAGGTCAGCCCGCTGTCCAGATCGAACTTTCAAAAATCATCACGCCACAGTTTCCATCTTGACGGCACCGGTCACGCTCAACAAGCGAGTATTTTCAGGTCGATCGAAGGCCAGGGTGAGTCGCAGGCAGTCCCGGGATCAGGCGCACTGAAGCGCAGTGACGCCATCATGAATCTCGACCAGGCCTCGCTTGGCAGCCCGGTCGCGAAGCGCCGCAGTTTGCACGGAATTTCAAGTTTTGGCCAGACCACACCTGATTTCAACATTTTTGACAACAACGCGAATACCAACAACAGCAACAGCGGCACACCGGGCAAGACGAATTTTGACATTCACGACGAAGCCAACCGCGAGTACGAGCTCTTTGGATCATCCGGCTCTTCTTCAAACCGGGACCCTCTCCCTTCACCGACCCCGCCTCCCCAGGCCCCGCGCCGGACTGGATCACTGCGCAAGTCCACCCTCCAGCAAAGACAACACGACCGGAGTTCTTGGGGACGTCGGTCAGGTGCAAACCACCTGGCACAGATGAGCGGAGACTTTTCAACGCCCAACAGCAAGAACAGACCGCGCTTGTCAATGGATCAGTTCCTTCCCCCTCAAGCTCCCCGCGACAGCCCGTTCTCATCGAACCCACCGTTGCCCAACCCTTCCGCTCACCCAATTGAGCGCTCATCACACCAGCCTCACCCGCTGTCTAAGACGCTGGTCACTTCAACATCGGGAAACAGCCTGGAGGAGCAGAATAACAGCATGCCTCCTCCGTCGCTCTTCGAGAAGCCCCGCGCTCCCATCAATTTCGCAAAGTCGATGCCTTATGGCTCTTCTCGGCCCTCCTTCATGCAAGAGGACAACAACGAGAATGTTACTCCCTTCAAGGCGGCCAAGCCTTGGGCTGGAGCCTTCATGTCTACGGGCCTTGTCTCTAAGGTCAACCGCAACCCCGAGGAGTTCGACAACAAGCTAACCATGCCCGACACTCCCTGCAAGAAGCCCACCAACGGCTTTGCCACCTTCCCACCACCGCCTGGCAGTGTGATGAAGAAGAACAACCGCTACTCGTTCGGTGGTATGCCATCAACCCCTTTCAACGCACCGGGAGCTCCATCATCTCGCAGCACATTCGGCAACCCAGGAAAGGGCCTTGGCATCTTCCAGCGCATGGGATCGCGCCATGCCCGCCGAGGCAGTGTCTTGAGTTTGGACGATGATAAGAAATTCTCCCTTGACACCAACTTCAACGTCGACCTCGCAAATGCTACTACTGACGCCCCCCCGACACCCACGAAGCAGGGTCTCACCCCTAGCTTGAGCAACCTGAGTGAGCAGAGCATCGAGAGCCCCAGCGCTAAGAGATCGCTGCCCTTTTCCGCCGTTCGGCCAATGATCTCTAGAGAATCTACTGGTGAGTGTACTCCAGAGAGAAAGTCCAACAATAGGGGCGCCAGTGGTCCATTGTCAAGCTCTCCCCTTGGCTCCACTGGTTCTCCGACCAGCGGACTGTCTCCTACTTCGCGTCTTTCCTTGCCGTCGTTTGGTCGTTCGAGATCCTGTCGGGGCTTCAGCGCCCCTTCGCCTTTACGGACTCGATTTTGTCCCTCGACGTTTGAGCCTCAGAAGGACATGTTGGCTAAGATGACTTCTCACGATACAGCTAGCCCAGTTGAACAGCGCTCTCCTCGAACCCCCTCTACGCACATGGTCATTCCTGACGCCAGCTGCCTCTCGATTTCTAACCCACCTGAGCTGAGGAGCGTAGCTGCTCCATCCACCCCCTCTGGACGCGATTCCTTCCAGAGCACCACGACTCAGCTCATGACCCCAGTCAATGTCCGCGGCGGTGCTGATGTTGATGACTCTCTCTACTCTCGCTTCGACAAGGTTGAGATGGTTGGCAAGGGTGAATTCTCCTCCGTCTACCGGGTGGTGAAGTCTGGCTACTCTCGCGCTTCCTTCCTCTCCGTGTTTAGTGGAACACCCACGAAGAACTCTCGCGAAAGCCCTGAGCCCGACCGCATCTACGCTGTCAAGAAGGCTCGCCGTCCGTTCACGGGGCCCAAGGATCGCCTAGCCAAGCTGAGAGAGGTCCAAGCGCTTCAGGCCTTGACTCACGCTGACCATGTGCTTCACTATGTCGACAGCTGGGAGGCCAACCAGTACCTGTACATCCAGACCGAGTTCTGTGATGAGGGCACGCTGGACAAGTTCCTGAGCAATATCGGCCGCAAGGGCAGACTGGATGATTTCCGTATCTGGAAGGTCATCCATGACATTGGCCTGGTAAGTTGACCGGACTTTCCTTGACATTGACATGACTGACGAATATGCAGGGTCTGCAAAGCATTCACGAGGCTGGGTTCATTCACCTCGATTTGAAGCCCGCTAACATTCTCATTACCTTTGAGGGCATCCTCAAGATTGGTGACTTCGGCCTGGCCACCGAGTGGCCTGCTGCTAAGGGCGTCGATGCCGAGGGTGACCGAGAGTACATTGGCCCCGAGATCCTCCGTGGCGAATTCAACAAACCCGCGGACATCTTCTCTCTCGGACTCATCACTATCGAAATGGCTGCGAACGTTGTCCTTCCTGACAATGGCCCTACCTGGATCGCCCTGCGTTCTGGTGACCTTTCGGAAGTCCCTAGCCTGACCTTCAGTGCTACCACCACGACTAGTGCTCAACGCGACGCGGCTGGAGTGCCGACCATGCAGTCCTTCGATGACCCCCTTCTGGCTCAAACCAGCGCTCCCGACATCAGCCTTCACTCTGGAATTGCCCCTACCAGAGTCAACGTCGTGATAGATGATTCAAGCAGCCCCTTCATCACCCGCAAGCGCACTGAGCTGAGGTCGCCCCCCGATTTCATGAGCGACCCTTTTCACCCCAGCTCACTCGACCAGATTGTCCTTTGGATGATTCGACCTGAACCGAGTGAGCGACCTACTATCCAGCAGCTGCTGTCGACTCCTGCGATGACCTGGGTCGCGGATCGTCGCAGATCAGCTGCAACCGTCTTTGAGGGCGTGTGGGGACCTAGCGAGTCCACCTCACTTCCCACTCTGATTGACGAAGCCTTGATCGATGAGACGATCGAGGACGCCGTCATTGACGAAGACACTGAAATGATGGACGGTTAAGCACGTCTACTTATACAGCCGCATCGACGGCTCACACATTTCTCTCGCCTCCGAGCACCATTGGAGCGCATGGGGATTTTGCGAAATGTCTGGATTTTACGATTCTGGCTGCATCGCTGTTGAAGTGGTTACGGCGAAATCGTGTTGGAATCATAGCAAGGGCGTTGGAAGGCGAGCATATACTTCGCTTTGGCCTTTGAAAACTACCTTGTTGCGGCGGCGTTCACTTACGACATAACGATGCTACGGTTCAGCCTAACGATCAATTCCGTGAGGCCTGCAGCGTATATTGCGTTTGTGTCTTTTTCTGATTGTACGCTTGGCGACATTTCATGATACGAACCAGCTGGAATCGACATCCTTCCAACAACGTTCTCAACATACCCTATTGATGGACATTGCTTCCACAGCATCAACGAATTGTTTCGAAAAGAATTGAAAGTTTAACGGCTTGGAGGCATCGCTTAGCACTTGACTGAGCATTTCCTCTGTCTGCCCCGACCTTTGAAAGACTTTCATGTATAGACTAGATCTGGATTCTTTCGAGGAGTGCCTGAAACGGCACCGGCTCCGCAGCAATCTGGCGTCGAGGACGGAAACAAAAAGGGAACCAGGAAAATGGTTTTTTTCTGTTAGAGGCCTGAGAGACACGGAACGTCTCTTGGCAAAAGGCATCATGCGGCGATGACGGTTACAGGGGTTTTTCACGAACACTAGGGGCCTTCCTGAAGGAGGTCAATACTGCATTGTCCGCAAACACATCATGTATATATGGGTAATCCTGTCAGAGCATCGACCGGCGATTGGAGGAGTGGAGGAGCAGGGCAAAGGGCTTCTTGCCTGCCCTCGGTTGTCGTTTTCTTTTCTTGTTTTTTTTCTTCTCTCTTGTGAGAATACTGCATGGTAACCGTATCAAGCGGCTTTACCCAAAGATCAGATAGATCATCTCCTGGCCAGACTGCGCCTATTCCCTTTGTCTTTTGGGGGGTGGGGTTGGGATTTCTTTGGCTCATGATTCCATGACGAAATGGCATGATAGTTATGAAGTTTCCATTCTAAATTCTTGGGCTCTCTTTTCTCGGTGGTGAAGTGAGGTGTGGTGGTAGCGAACTCGGTAATACGGAATCTTGATGTGTGCGGCATTTGGCAAAAGACAACATACATGGTGGACATAATCACTAATCAGAGACAGTTTGGCATGATGGGTAATTTGTCGTCATTCATAGGTACCTTCCGTCTATACACAGAAAATTCCAATCAATTTAAACACCTCCCGTCCCATCCTGTATGCAACGCCAAAGTCCTATGCTTGATCGAGTGCCTGTACCATGGAATGTAAAAGTCATCCATAACACGCGCAAAAGGCCGCAAGCGCTGGCACGCGGACTCATCAGTCAGCAATGCCCCTTTCGTTATGGTCGCTACGAACGCCGACTTCGCCGAGGGCCTCCGAGACAGACGCCTTTCTCACGCCCTGGATGTATTCGCCGAGGCAGTTGACGTTGTCTTGGTCTTCCTCCTTGATGGTTGGTAGACGTCGTTGAAGTTCATCGCGACTCCGAGGAAACGCATGTCGACGTCGGGCTGGTAGGCAAGGTCACCGAGGAGGATCTGCAGACGGGAGCGGAACGAAGAACCGAGATGGCGAAGACGTTCCTGAAGCACCGGGAACTCGGACGCGACGGCGTGGTTGTCATCATCACCGTCGGGGCCAGGCGTCGATGCCTTCTTTTGGTGTCGAGGAGCTCGGGTCGAGATGCGCATGACATCGGCCTCTTGACGCCGTGTAAAGTCGGAAACGCTCCAGCTGTAGAGACCATCGACGGAGTCACGGTAGCTGAGCATGGCGCGTAGGAGGTCGCCCAGCTGTGCTAGGTACGAGCCGCGGTCATCTTCCCCGGTAGCTGTTTCGACGTGACGAACGCTGCGCCGAGCGCCGAGAAGGCCTTTGTGTGTGATATCGTTTAGGTATCGTGTGTGTGCCTTGATGAGATCGTCGAGAGTGCACCCTTCGCGGTGAATGCGCTTCTGGAGCTCGTTCCAGGATGATTCGATAACCTCAAAAAGGATGTAGTATTGCAGCTGGCCAATGAAGTGAATCATTTCTGCGAGAACGCCCCGTGTCGACTTCCATGTCTGGACCACGACAGGGTCGGAGTTCTGGAGCACGCCGCGGGAGCCTGTCATGCACTTGCGCCACGTGGAAGCCAGAGCAAACTCGACACGCTTGATGCGCCAGAGAAAGTTGAAGACCTTGAGATACTGGCGGTTACCCCAGTCGGTGACAACGACGTCGACAGGCGCATCAACTTTGTATTCGAGAGTAAAGCAATCCCATCCAATGTCACCGTGTGACAGCTGAAGCATACGAGCGTCAAGACGACGCAAGACTTCAGGTGAGTCATATTGGGCGTTGGAGCCGCGGATAGCATGCTCGAGCTGGGCCGTGAGTGTATGACGGTATTGTGCGCCAGCAGGGCGGTCTAGATTAGCGGCCAGGGACTCCATGAGGAGGGCAATGAAATCTCCTTGTCCAAGGAGGATGTAGTTCTTGAGAGCCTGTAGGTGCTCGAAAAGATGGAACTTGTTCGCCATCAAGTCAATCAAACGCTTCATCGTAGTTTTATAGGCTTCGTCGATCCAAGCCTCGAGTGTCGCTGTGTCGCCATAGCGCAGCTCCTTCGACGCAGCCTTGGAGTAGTCTTCGACCCATTGTGAATCGCCGCAGCTGTGTCTGATGAAGTTGAGAGACTTGCCAATGAGGAAGACTTTCTGTGCGAAGTCTTGAGTGATGATACTAGGAATCATGCCCTTATCAATCTCGTACTTGTCCTCCCAGACACTGCTTCCGCCAGTCTTTGGTTCATCTGTTTGCTGCTGCTCCTTGACGAAGAACTCGCAATAGGGGTCGAGAAGCTCGCCGTCATAGATCCACCGGCGCAAGATGTCATAGAACGGGCGTGTGACATGAACCAACAGACGTTCGGCAAATGCCGCAACCATGGGATCTCCATGTGATGACGAAAAGCCATGTATGAGCGAGATCAGCTGACCGCCTCGCCTGCTTTCTGACTCTTCAGCAATGAGACTCATGAGTCTCAGCCCCATTGTCGCCTCGCGCGTCCATACTACGCATCGTTTCAAGGTCACTCCCGCTTTGCCAATACCCCCTCTTGGCGCTGACTCGTCCAGTGAAGAAAGGGCTCTGCGAATTTGTCCCTCGAGGGTTGCTACGAGGCTCAGATATGCCCGCAGCTCACCGCCTACTGCGGCTCGAAGACTCTGTCGAAGCAGCCCTTGAGCAGGTGACTTTACAAAGGCTTCCAGGCGTCGGTACAGCAACGAAGGCTCGGAAACCGTGTGCAGAAGGGATATAATTGGCGATGGTAGTGTCGGGGGCAATACCACGGTATCTGGTTTTGAAAGTGGGAGCGTAGTGGATGATAGACCTTGGAGTGTGAATGGGAGGTCCCTCAACAGGACTGTTTCTGATGGTTCGATGTCGGTATAGTTGCCGGCCAGCAGTGTTGACTTTAATGCCACCTGTCTCTTGTTCGACTCGGCCTCTTCCGTTTCCGTTTCCTTCTCCTTTTCTTTTTCCTCGGGTTTTCTTTCGTCAACCGACTTCTTTCTGGCATTGTTCGGAGGAAACTTCTTCAGGCCCTCAGGAGCGAAGGCGTCGTTGAACTGTTCTTCTTCTCTTGAGATTGGCGTAGAGGTCATAGACTGACCCCTTTCATGGTTTCTGGACGGCTCGCGCGGCGCCTGGGAAGGAGGCTTCGGCGGGGGGAGGGGTAGTGGCTCATTTGGATCTGGAGAGTCGGCAAGCTGGTAGAGGAGGTATAAGATAGCCCACTTCTGGCCGAGCACCGGTAGAGAGAGGAGGCGCGTGTAGAGGTTAGAAAATCGTAAGGCTTGGCTTGGGTTGCTCTGTATGAGCTTTCGCTTGATCAGGTCGGAAGCGTGGTTAACATCGGAGGAAATGGCGGGGGACGCGGGGCTGGGCAGTGAATTTGGGTCAGCGACAGTCGATAAGTGAGATAGTAGGCTGGAGACTCCAAGCATGGTGAATAATCTTACCCGTCCAAGATTGATTTGACCAGGTCAAAGCAGTTGTCATGCCTTTCCTGGGCAGCAGCGTCGTCTTCGTGGGGATCGTTGGGTACCAGGTGTGCGATCAGGCTGTCGACAGCGCCAGCAATACGATGCTCGCGGTTGGCCGACATGATGGCATCGCCAGTGGCTGTCTCCCTCAACAACAAGCAAAAATCTCAGGTCTCTAAGCACAGAGGGAGTTGAAAGAAGTCTCGACGCAGTAAACCAAACGCGGGACGTTGATTGCCGTAAATCGCATAGGTTCTGGTTGTGTATTTCCAGCAGTTGGCCGCTGAGGGACGCGCCAAACGCGACTTCGCAGTGTTCCCTGTGCCAGTCGCAAGCAGCTCCCAGGGGGGGTTAAGAGCAAGTGGTCAGGGCGTCAATCCAGGCGCCGAGTACTTGCTTCACCAAACAAGGTGACGGAACTAAGTGGTACTGGCTACCTCTTCCCCAGGCTCGGTCCCCCCCTGTGTTTGTCGTCAGACAGGTGGGCAAAATTTCCTACGACAAATGCGCAGCAGGTCAATCGCATCTTCCTCCTCTAGCAGTAGACGAGTCGTCGGACCCCGATCAACCTCATCCCGACCTTCGCCATCACGCCTGCACCCGCGCATGGTCCGTTCATCAAGATAACGCCAGATCCGTGATCGCATCCTCTCCGTCTTTCGATCCATGCTACTCATGACCACATATTCTCCATTGCGCCGAGTCCTGCCCGCCGCCGCCGCCGCTGCTGCACGCGACTGTCGCTCTTCTCCACTAATACGCCCAACACCGAGGACGTGATCTGCCCTTCTGGCATCCCGTCGCAATGCCCGACATCGACCCCGCGGCCTTGAGCAGCCGCCCATCCGTCAACCTTTCCACCCCGACATTATCCAACAAGTCAATCACCGTCCAGCCTCCGGGTTCTATCAAAGCAGCCAAAACCAGCCAGATTATTCCCGCCCGCATTGACCTTGAGCCGCTCTATACCGCTCTGAAGCAGGCCATTGGCCCGGAAGCATGGATCGTGTACAAGGAGTCGACAACGGAGTTCCTCATCGGTACGCAACCCCAGACTATCGGCGCATTCTTGTTCTTGTGCTGACAACCAGAAACAGGTCGGTTGAACCAGACTGAATATACGGAACGCATCGATCCCATCCTCGTCTCCCCCAATGGCGAAAAGGAGCACCTACATAACCAGCTGATTGCTGCGATATACGGCAATGTGACGAGGGAGATGCCAGATCAGGGTCTCGCCCCTTGGGTCAGCGCCAATGACAAACCCACTGCTCCCGTCGGTAGCAAGCCTGTATCAGGCGATGCTGCTGAACGTCGGCTCAAGGGCGATGTCATGCAACTTCCCAGCAAAGACAGGCGGCGCATCAAGGACCTGGCGTCCAACGATGTTGGTTACACATTGCCCCCCTACATGGCAAATTATGTCTCTGACTTTCTACTTCTTCGCAGTTCGACCCCCACGAGAACCTGGCCAGCGTCTTTTTGGATAACCACAGACGACAGACCAAGACTGCCGAGGTACCACCCAGCGCAGGAGGTATAGGTGGTATCAACAAAATGAGTAAGTGCAGCATGCACCTATTGGTCGCCCAGTGCTAACTAGACTGCCAGACTTTGACCTCGAGATCCGCAAGCGTTTCGCCCAGCCTCTAGCTGTCGAATCAGGCGAATTTCCAGACGCGCAATTAATCGAGGGCAGAATGTTACCATTCTGTTACGAGGCCGGGCTTACAAACGGACATGTCTCTGATGCAGCGTACTTCATGTCTGTTGCAACGGAAACATTCATCAAAGAATCCCTGGCCGCCGTGTTTTCGAAAACAAGAAGCAACGGACCAGGAGAAGGAGGCAACGCTGGCTTCGGTGCTGGCACAAATTGGATTCAGACGCACAAATACCGCCGTCAGCTCGTCAAAGAGGAGGACGCGGCTTTGCGCGGCGATATGACCCGAGACAAGAGCGGTCTTCTGCCAATCGAGTCGAAGGCTGCAAGCGAACGAGGGCCGCTTGGTATGGCCGATGTTCGAATCGCCCTGGAAATGGCGGACAGCGGTCTGTCGCAATTTCCTATCATCAACACGGCAATCTCTTACGGCTATCGCGAGGGAGAGCTCGAAAACTGGCACGACTACACCTGGCTTCCAGGCTTCGAGGGACTGGGTGACAATACCAAGACCGAGGGCGTTGACACCGGCCTTTCAGCTAAGCAGCAGTTGCCGAATGGGCATGTTGATGCCATGGAAATCGACTCGGAACCCTGGTGGGAAGGCGGCGATCCTCAAGATATGAGTGCCCTGGATTCAGTCCTGGATTCGTGCTTGGCCGTCGGTTCATAGTGTGGAACGCGGCCAGCACCACCCCCATGGGCTTCTCAGAGAGATTCACTCTACTCTCAGCGTTTCATACGCACTGTCCATCCAATCCACCAACACTGGGGGCAGATATGGGGATGGGACAGAGTACAGCGCGGAAGCCGTTCCAAACACCAGTCGGTGCGTGCGGCAAGACGGTAGGCCAGCCGTTGCCTTCCGTGAGTTGGGGGATTTTTCTTTGTCTTACGTCAAAATGCATCAGCATTAGCATTGGGCAGGGCGCAGTAGGGTTGCGTCTTTTTTCATCTCTCCATTTTGTATCCTTGCCACCTTTTTTGCCCCTCATTTTACTACCGTTCAGGATATCGATGGGGAGTTGAGCATGCTTGAAATATTGAAACACAAAGGGAGGAGGCGTTTGGGTCTTTAGCCAAGGAAGGGGCCTGTACAATAGGGACGATACCCGGTTTGCTTGCGCCACGAGAGCCTCAAGTATAGGAAGGTGGCGAACGGTATAGGTCTAGCTAGCGACTTTAGAAGACGACTTATGTCAAACGTAAATACTCTTGGATGCGAGTGCTCTCTCCCTCGACCTGCACAATGAAACGACGCGTAAGACGGAGGAGCCCTCGTTTCTTTGTCGAATCTACCAAGTATATGTCATACATATATAAAAGTCCACATTCTCTCGTTACAGTTTAGCTAATGGCTCGTCTCCTACTTCTTTCTTGGCCTGCTCCCTGAGAATCTTCCGCAAAATCTTTCCAGACTATGAAGACGTTAGCATATAGGATTTTGGGGAGTCACGTATGTGGAGGGGTCATACCGGGTTCTTAGGGATAACATCCGTGAACGCTACGCCGCCCCTTAGGCGCTTATGCTTAGCGACCCTCTCCTCCAACCACTTGGCAATTTCCTCGCCGGAGGTGTTGGTTCCAGGCGACTGAACAACGTACGCACGCGGAAACTCCTCACCGTTGATGGTGACGCCGATAACGGCTACATCAGCGATATCTGGACGCTCGAGGAGCAAAGCCTCAAGCTCTGCGGGAGCAACCTGGTTCCCCTTGACCTTGATAAGCTCTTTCTTGCGGTCGACGATGTAGAACAGGCCTCCCGTCTTGAACTCGTCGACGTATGCAATGTCACCGGTCCGCAGCCAGCGGTTGCCCTCTGAATCGGTGTCAATAGTCTCCTGGGTAGCCTTCGGGTTGCGCCAGTAGCCACGCATAACCGTGGGGCCCGTGACGAGGAGTTCACCGGGTACCTTGGGCTCGGTAATCTCCTTGTCGCTCTCATCCACGAGCTTCGCCATGTAGTTTGGCATGAGCTCGCCCACGGAGGAGCTGCGCACCAACCGCGAGGGGTCCCACGTCATGGCTGTGCAAGTCACCTCAGTCATGCCCCAACCCTGACGAACGATAAGATCGGGCTTCTTTAGTAGCTTCTCGGCCTGTCGTGCAACGTCCTCGGCGAGCGGGGCGGCACCGGAGCCGACAGACTCGAGACTGCTCAGGTCAAACTTTGCGGTGATAGGGTGCTTGGTCAGGGCCACCAAGATGGGTGGCACGCTGACGAGTTGGGTGACGCGGTAGCGCTGGATGTAAGTGAGCATCTTGACGAAGTCGAAGCCCGTCATGATGTAGACTGGAATGCCTTGCTTGGCAAAGTTGGCGACGAAATATGTCTGAGCATATGCGTGGTATAGAGGCAAGAAGCAGAGCCCGACGGAGCGAGCAATAGAGGCCTCGTGATCCTCTTCCAAAGCCGAGACCTTGACAACACCGCATCCGTTGGCAACGTAACTGTAGTGTGTGATCTCTACGCCCTTCGGCACACCGGTGGTGCCGGAGCTGTAGTTAAGACAGCAGGTCGTCGTGCGCGCATCCGCGGGTTCAACCCATTCGAACTTCTCTGCCTGGGCCTTTGGAGCAATCAACTCCGTCCAGTGACGAGCACCACCCCGCGCGGGCTTCTCGGGTTGCGATGAGCCCGGGATTGTAGTATCGAACACAAAGACGTTGCTCGCTGGCATCTGGACCTCCTTGGCGGCAGCGAGAGCTGTGTCTAAGCTGCCCTCGGCAGCAACCATGAAGACGGCCCCGCTGTCTTTGAGCTGGTAGGCGAGTTCGCGAGGGACGAAAGTCGGGTTGGCGCCGGTGAAGATACCGCCGGCCATGAGGACGCCGATGAAGATGACGGGGAAGAAAAGGTTATTCCCCGAGAAGAGGAGCACGCGGTCGCCTGGCTTGAGGCCGGCCTTTTGCAGGCCGATGGCGATCTGCTTTGCGACGAGGCGGTAGTCGGTGAAGGTCAGGTAGTGCGTCTCTGGCCGGTCGGCGTCATAGAAAGCCTTTCGGTCGGAGAGGGGCGCGGAGGAAGAGCCGAAGATCCATTTCTGGAGAGAGCAGTTCGGAATCGGCTCCGACCACCGTGACTTGATCGGCATCGTTGCGGTTGTTGGGAGTTGTCGGTGGTGTTGGTGGGATTCGGCCGGGAAGCTTGGAATAGCGTCAACCCAACTTTTTCGACAGGCGAGCGAGCTCTATTTGAAGCGAGGAACTAGTAGGGAAACTTCGAAATTCAATGGGATCGTTGGAGCTTTCCCCGGACTTGGGACGGAACACGTCGTGCTCGGTTGGAGTTGTGAGTGTAGCAACGGCCACTTATGAAGGGGACCCTGCCGCAGTAAGGTTTGAGAGCTTCTAGTGAGGCCCCAGTTTGAACAGAAGCCGAAGGACCCGTATCTGGACGATATAGTAATCTATCCGTTATGTTTACTGAACTCGAGTCAGTGATTCGATGCTCCAAGATACGGTGAATGAGTGAGCCAAAATCAACTTACGAACCAGGCCAGGTACCAGTGGAAAGTAGAGATACGGTCAGCCAACAACCACGATCTAGCCTACACCGATTTTATTGAGAGGCAAGAGGACAACAGATAGGGACGACGAGGGTTAGCGAGCTTCATATAGCGACCAGCAGACCTGGGGCAGACGAGAGCTCCAGCCTCCAGACGAGATAACCCCAGATCCCCGCGCCATGGCGAGCCAATGGCCATGCAATTGCCGCGAGACCGTGGCTTTCGGAGGCCAGTTTCGACGCATCTAAACCTGGGGGCAATGCTTTCGTGACGCTAGATTCTCCGCATTGCACCCCTGTCGATGCGGGGGTTAGTTAGGGGGGGAGCTCTCTTCGCGAATGGACGATGTTGAGACGAGCCGAGGCACGGCTAACGGAAAAGCTATCTCTGTGAGGGGGGAGGAGGGTGAGGGAAAGGACGCTTGTTACGTCCTGAAATGGTTTACAAGTCGTTTGTCTGCCAACCCTGCTTGGAACGGCGCCGCCACGCAACCCAAAGAATGGGTGCCAAGTGCGGAGCTGAGAACGGGTCCGGCTCCGGAGTTTTCGCTAATTTCCAATGCGAGATGGAGGAGCAATGATGCGGCACGCGGGGGAGAGCTTCTACCAGAGCCGCTTCTTCTTATTGTGTGTCTCGGATGTGGAAACGAGCTTCAGAGCCCACTGATTGACGTTGACAACGTGCGCAGGTCCAAGCTTTGAGACCCTACTTGATGTTACCGCTTTCTTAATTTACTCCAACGCATCGCCGCCCAACATCGTGGATGACCAAACGCCTTCAATAGGCACCCCCGAATTGGGGTTACGAAGAACCGCGCGCGTTGTACAAAAGCTGCAGTCCGAGTGAGAGTTACATATAGCCAATCGGTAACTGCAAAGATGACCCTTGACGTTCGCTGACAGGTCTGGGCTGTGACACTTTTTCGTGCTGATAGGCAGTCCATGTCTCACCATTGAGCCTCCTCTCTCCGAGGTAAAACTCGGTTGTTTATTATTTATCAGTAGCTGCCATCATGCTTACGGCCATGCGTCTGCGAGCCGTTCAATCCGGTGTACGCCAGGCGCTGGCAGGTTCCCGATAATGCGGGTTTTGGGGTCATGGGTCCTCGTTAGTCCACGTCCGAGTCTACTCCACTATTCGTTCCCAGTTTGTGGTCTCTGTTCTCTTCTCTGTGAAGGAAAGGTTATTTGACCACTCGTGCAACACCAGTCCATTGATTCTCCTAAACAGGAATCAGCCTTGCCAACCAAGACTGAGAAGACTTCGCCTCAATGTTTTATTCTCGGCGAAAATATCTTCGTCTGGGTCGACATTGGTGAGTGAAGATAGCGGTTGACGATATCGACCTACAGACCTCAGATGGTAGGCGATGATACAAGGTGCAGCAGCCGGGGACAAGACGGAGCTGTTTGACGACCGGTGGAGAGAAAGCTTTACTCTGGGAGGACATGCATAACATTTTATGCAAACTCAATGACACCACGAAAATCTGCACAAGCGGGTTTCCGCACATTAGCCGGACAGACCAATCAGAGACATTGAATTATTCAAGCAACTCACGACTTTTGACCTCCCGGAATCCGAAGCGAACAGCAACCCATCACCACGCCCTCCGCCATCGCCAATTGAGCCAGCCACCATCCCTCGCAATGGCCTCCAGACTCGCCCCTCTCTTCTTCAGATCAGCCCTCCGCTCGACATGTCGAGCGGCGAGGCCCCAGATCCGCGCCCTCTCCGTCACAGCCGTCCGCCCCAGCGACACACTGCAAGTGGTAAGTCGCTCGCCCTCAGCCTGTCCCTCGACCTCCTCCTCCTACCCCTCCGACCGGCACGTCAATTGCGTGTGCGATATGCATCGAACTGCCGCGCTGGGCGGAGAACGATTGAGGGATATCTGCTTTGCGAAGGGCAGCATGCCACATGCCAAGACGCAGCAATGCTGACCATTCGCTCCCCCCTCAACAGCACCGCGACTCCCCCGAGAACAACGCCGATGTCCCTTTCAAGTTCAACAAGGAGAATGAGGCCATCATCGCCGAGATCCTCAAGCGCTACCCTCCCCAATACAAGAAGGCCGCCGTCATGCCCATTCTCGACCTCGGCCAGCGCCAACACGGCTTCACCAGCATCAGCGTCATGAACGAGGTTGCCCGCATGCTCGAGATGCCCCCCCAGCGTGTCTTCGAAGTCGCTTCTTTCTACACCATGTACAACCGCACCCCCGTCGGAAAGTACTTCATCCAGGCTTGCACAACAGTGAGTTCATCCCCGGCTTCCGATCATATCCGCCGAGATGCTCTCTGGGCCGAATAGATGTCGCAGACACGGAGAATTGTGCGAACGGAATGATGGACGTAATATGCTAACACTTTAAACAGACCCCCTGCCAGCTTGGCGGCGTCGGCTCCGACGTCATCGTCAAGGCCATCATCGACCACTTGGGCATCAAGCAGGGCGAGACCACAAAGGACGGCCTCTTCACCCTCCTCGAGGTCGAGTGCCTCGGCGCCTGCGTCAACGCCCCCATGATCCAGATCAACGACGACTACTACGAAGACCTTACCCCCGAGACCACCGTCCAGCTCCTCGACGCCCTCAAGGCCACCGCCTCTGCCACCGGCGGCGTCTCCGCCGCACAGGTCCCCAAGCCCGGCCCTCTCAGCGGCCGCGACACTTGCGAGAACAGCAAGGGTCTGACGAACTTGACCGCTGAGCCGTGGGGACCCGAGACGACGAGACCCGATTTGTAAAGAAAGATAGAAGATTGGGATGTTCGGGGATGAACGAGAGGCAGCGAGAGCGAAAAAGCACGCGCGGGCGGATGATGGAAGATACCGACGATAGGGCCGGGCGAATGGAATTTGAGCCAGTGGTTTTGGCTTGTATATAACTCACACATGTGCTGTATTCGTAACGCATGGGAAGACGGTTTTTAGAGACTCACGGCCCTCTTTTCCCCCCTGCTCGAAGCCGTGAATATCATGTGTGCATTGTTCTTTGTTTGACATCAAAAATAATCTTGGTCAAATTGCTATGGACTCGTTCGAAAACTGCTCTGTTCTGTTCTGCAAAGCTGGGGAATATGCAACTGAAGTATAGGTGGTCTGTCTTCCGACAATGTGTCTCATCCTCACTCGGGGATCCTCAGGATCCATCCGTCACGCAATCTCTTGTTCTCTGAGCTCAGTCCTCCCCAGATGACCACGCCGCTCTCCTCGACGTCGGCCATTGGCGCTGCCGCGAACCAGCCACGCGATGCCGGCTCACCATCGTCATTATCATCGTCGTAGGGCTCCATGGTAAGCTGCGTCCACCTGCCCTCGCCCGTCTGCCAGCCCATGCTGGACCACATGGCATCCCGGACGCTGGCGGCAGTCATGCCGAGAGGCGGGACCTGGAATGCCCACACATCGTCCCACATGGCGCCGGCGCCGGCATGGCCGTCCGAGCTTGGCTCCCGCTCGCCCATGATGAGCAACAGGTACTCACGGCCGGCGCCAACAGTTACAGCTTCGAGACCAGCCACGCTGCGGGGGCCGGGCCATGTCTGGCCGGGAATAAGGTTGATCTCCTGCTCGCCAGAGTTGGCACCCTGGACAATGCTTTGCCATCCGCCGCGACCGTGGACGGCGATCTCGCCCTTGGAAACGCCGTCATCAAAAGTATCCATCTCGAGGTGAATGAAGTCTAATTGACCACCAAGCTCATTCTTGCCGTCGAACCCGCCAAATCGGAACAGACGGCTCTTGCTCACGCAGATGGCAGCGCCTCCACGCGCCGGGCCGGGCGCTGAGGGGAGCTGGCTCCACACACGGCTTCGGACATCGAATGCCCAGAGGTCGTTGGTGCGCTCGCCGCCTGCCAAGCAACCACCGTGAACGAAGAAGGTGCCGTATCCCTCATCCTCCTCGTCGACGGCATTAGCGGCGAGATGGCCGACAATGGGGGCCTGAGGGATGCCAGTTTCGGAACTGTCCCCAAGAGCCCAGGTCTTCCAGGTCTGGGCACGGCGCGGGCGCTTAGGGGCGAAATCACGGGGGCGGTCGGTGGCAGCGGCAGCGTGGTAGCTTCGTGGTGAAGGCATGGGTAGGTTGGTCACGCCGGGAGCCGGGGGGACGGGGTCAAGGAAAGTCCAGGTGTTGGTACGAGTGTCGAAGACCCAGACACGGCCGGCCTCCTCGAGGGGAGCCAGCTCTGGTCCTCCGCGACCGCCGAAAACGAAGATGCGGCTGCCAATGACGGCGCTGGCGTGACCAACTCGAGGGCAAGGGACGTCGCCCAGAGCGGGTTTTTCTAGACCCTTGCCCTTGTCCTTGGTGGTCTCCTCTTCGCTCTCCTCATCAGAGTCCTCCTCTTCAGAGCTCTCCTCTTCGGACGAACTCTCTTCGGCGGCAGGACCAGCTCCTGGAGAGGCCAACGACACCTCGTCAAGAAGCTGCTCCTTTTGGTCGGCCTTTTCCTCGATTGTCGGCGCGACGACCTTCTTCTTCTCGGCGGGGGCGGGAGCAGCAGCGGGGGCAGCATCGGCGGGCGGGGTGTACTGCTTCGGAGGTGCGGACTTGACCTTGTAGTAGTCGGCACCAGCGCTGTTGCAGGGCAGGCGAAGGACAAGGACATCGTTGTCTACGGGTTCACGGGGGCTGACCTCGCCGCCGAAGATGTAGGCTGTGCCGTTGACGACGTTGACGGTGTGAGACGAGCGAGGCAGAGGAGGAACGTCAATCTTCTCCCAGGTGCCCTTCATGGGCTTGGGTCCAGAGCCCTGAGAGAGAGATGGCCTCTTCACCTTGACATTGGGCATGTTGGGGAGATTCTGGGGGATGTTCTGGAGAATCTCCGTCGTCCGACGCTTGAGAGCACCAAAAGACTCCATGATTGTGGTGGTAATGAGAGCTCCGAGAAGGACGGGGTATCAATGGGGGAAGGTGGAGAGATGATGTTCGATTGCGTGGGCGAATTGCGTGAATATGAAGTCGGGATTATGTGCTGACTGTTGCTGCTGATGGACCGGCGCAGGCGGCGGGCCTTGGTGATATGACGTAGCGAAGCGCTTCTCACCTCAGCTTTTGGGAGGGTTGTTTGTGGGCAGTGAAAGCAAGCTCCGGATGCGGAAGCAAGCAGGAAACGGCCGGACAATGGAGACTTTGTGAAGGAGAGGTAAACAAAGTTTCTTTCTGTAAATTGCCCTGTTGCCCTTCTCCTCCCCCCTCGTTCCTCGTATCACTGTGCGGCTGGCTTCAGCAAGTGCGCCTTTGTGTACCTACCTACCTACCTTACCTGCTTTCGCAGCACTGATGGCTGAGCTTGCAGAGGGAGCGGGGGCGCAGGCTGCTAGAGCTTCCCTGTCATCCTATCAGCGCAAGGGCCTCTGTGGCACCCAGGCACCTATCGCCCTCGTCTGTCGTCGCATCACCGTGTTGCGGTCGGCAGTGCCGTTGGTGGGGTAATCCCTCTCCGCTGCTGCCCAGTTCGAACCCGTTTGAACCATCAGGACCCCTAAGAAACCGGTGCCTTGGGCAGTTTGTTCTCAGCGCCAACGGATCCATGGCTTCATCGTCCGGGGGGGGCACCTTGGTCGAGAAGCAATACGACGAACGCCATGCTCAGGCTAAGGCTAGCATGGAATCATTCGGCTAGCTAACTAGCGAATATCTATCAGCATGTCGGACGAACACCAGACACACCATCCGAGGCGCCAGCTCGACAAAAATTCAGTGCTGATGTTGGGTTCGCAGAAACGCAACGCACCAGCATCAGCCCTCAGCGCGACTCAGCAGACCGCTGTCGTCCGGCCATGATCCCACCAAGACCCCTCAATCGCCTGTATATTGGAGACGGATGAATCCAATCACATCCTGGTCATACAGACAGCTTCGACGAAACACCGTTGACGACTTGCCGCTCGCAAGTGGGGAAATAACACCGACACGACAGCCATCCTTGCTGAATCCTGCCCGCTTCCATGGGATGGGAACGAGCCATTATGGATGCCGACGCCGACGCTGGCGCCGAAGCCTTCCGGCACCGCCCACCCGCCGCGCTTACTTAGCCCGCCGCCTCTTCTTCGCTTTCCTCCTCGGCGGAGCCTGATCCCGCCGTCCACAATCCCTTCCGCGATGGTGCCAAGCCCGGGCAGGATATGGATTGCTCGGATCCGGAGGCGGCAGTTGTTGTGGGTTCCCAATGTTCATCTCGGGGCCGGAGGGTCTCGTCAAGGGCTTTGTCGCCGCATCCGATGCGGACACACGATAGCCGTCGGAGGCCGCCGCGAAGAAATCCTCCGTATCAACTATGTCCTAGCATCGCCACCTAATCGAGAATCATGTGCAGTGAGGGTGGTTGTGGCATGAAAAGTGTTTTTACAGAATGAGAACTACGATATTCCCAAGGGCGCTGTCAACGGTATTTGAGCGTATGTTCAAAGCGGTCTCGACGAGAATCTTCCGACGGCAGGTTCACCACAAACCAGAGGAGGAAGCTATGCCGGTGGATGGTGCTTGCTTGGTGTCGTCTAAATCGCAGCTCCAACAAGCTGAACCGGCCCGGTGCAAGTTCCCAGCCCACAGCCCGTCAACCGCGACCGACGGCTGACGCGGTTGGGGGATTTGTCTCGGATGAAGGTCGTGGGCTCATCGTCTCATCGTTGGCCGGGAGGATCTGCAGACTTGCTTTTTCTTGGCCGGCTGAAGACCAGTGTGTCCGGTTTTCCTTCCAAAGATATTCAGCTTCTTGCCAGCTTCTACGTCATGGAATTCTTGCACAGCATCTGCCGTATCCTCCCAACCTCAGCTACTGCGCTTCTAGACCAAGCTTGCCCATCCACCCCGTCGGCACCCACGCATGTTTCCAGCATCATGTCCGAGACAGCACAGGGTTCTGCAACTGTTGGTATTTATGGCACTCCCATTGCTGCTGCCTCCAGCACTGCCTCCCCCACCAACTCCGTTGGTCCGAACAGAGATCACGACCGCTTCAGCTTATCGACATACCATGGGTACTTTTCCCGATGGTTTACATGACCCGCGAAGCTCTATTGCGATCTCCCGCTTCGCCAAAAAGTCGGCGGTGGCTTAGTGAGCAACAGGCGGAAGGCAGTACACCATCTCTCCCGAGAGTCCGTCCAAAAACAGCACCCTCTACCCAAGAAGAAAGGGACATGAACCAGAGAGAGCCAGTTGTGTCCACTCCCCGCTCTTTCATGTTCCAACGGCGAATGGCGTGTTGGTGCAACCAACACCGCAATATCAGGACGCTGCACTCGGGGGCAGGGAGATTGTCAGCTTCGGCCCCATTGAGCCATCTTTCCGCTCTCCATCTCCGCCTCGTGACCTTGTTGCCCGCCCCCCGTTCCCGTTCCAACAGACATCGCGATGCCTTCAAGCTCGTCTTCGGTCCCGAGATGGTGGTTTACTGTGCCAGGGGCCCTGCCTATCCTCGCCCAGGACGACAGTGAACAAGATACGAACTGCAAGTGGAAGAAGATATATGCACACTGCATATTTGTCATTCCGCCTGCATATGTTGGTTATTGGCACTGCACTGCCAGCGAAGGCCGTCACGTCTCGAACAAGCATATGATATGATGCTCTCTCGCAGGCCAAGAGTCTGACTGCGCCCCTAGATACTACTTCGTAGAATCCTCCGGATACCGTACCCTTTGTCACATCGCGCCTCTCTCTCCCGTTCCTTCATTCCTTCCAACGAGCAACGGCTCGGCCAGCCAAAAGCCCACGCGAAGAGGGCCTTCTGCCGGGCATAGGAGTAACGTTGAATGTTACCAACCCGAAAAACCCTAAACCGCAACCAGAGCTAGTCAGCCCTCAGAACGCGGCCTCCTGGGCTGGCTGCCATGCGACCCGCGTGGCTGTGTCTCCACCGCCGTCTTCCCTCCCCAATGACGGGCAAAGAAGCCGTCCATCAATCACCTCTTATTATACCAACCCCCTCCCAAAGGGCCGCCGCCGCCCAGCTGCAGGGCCGCACCGGTATCCAACGTGTACTAGTGCTGACATGCCTCTCTCTCTCTCTCGCGCTCCCTTTCTCCCGCGCGCGGGTGCACCCCTGTCAGTCCTTTTTGCCCATGTTGTACGTCTCGGTTTGCCAGAGGAGCAGAAGATGAAGATGGGGGCCGCCGGGTTTGGGGGCCAGAACATGCGCACAGGGGGCCGCGGAATGGGGCGGAATGGATGTGTACTGTACCCATGGGGCGTCAGAACCTTGAAATCGCGAAATGAAGATGCTGACGGGAGACGGTAAGAGGACTCGGCGCGCAGCTGCGCTACGAGAGACATGCGAGAGACCCGAGAGAAACACCGTTTTCTGCTGCCGTAGCGAGATGCAGCCCTGAGGCGCGGAACGACACCTGGCCACCTGTCAGCATCAGATACGCACACCACCCGGGCGGAACAACGCCCCAGGGCAGTGGACGGCGGCAGCGGCAGCAGGAGCACTGGTCTGGTCTGGTCTGTTTGGCTTAGCGCCCAGAAGGGAGAGCGAATGGACGATTGAGCCGCATTACTCAGGGTTTGCGGGCTGCCCCCGGACTGCCGCTGGCCATCGCTGGAGGTTGCGACGGGTTGGGCAGTGCTTATTCGTGTAAGTGGACTGGTCGTGTTGGTAAGTCCAGTTTCGCGCGAAGCCATCTCGCAGCTGCTTGCCGCGAAGTGTAGGTAGGTGCGTCGTTCCCGCCAGCCTCAAACACAATGGAGGTCAACGTAAGGCGACCTTAAGCGCGGTAAAAACTTAATATTTACTCTTGGTTCAACTTGATGCAAGGCTGGGAGCGTCAAAAGGTCGTGGTGGTTGCATGGTGCTCAGGGGCTCGCGTGGGAGGGGGAGCCGCGTGCTCATCGAACCAGTTTGGAGACGACGAAGGTGCAAGTCTGCACTGTATCACGTAGCATGGAGGGGAAGACCGAGTGTCATTGAAGGGCACAGATCGAATTGGTATCAATATACTATCAATGTCTGAAAGTCATAACAATCATGAAGTCCGGTGCCCCTCCCCATCCCATCCCATGTGTGCCTGGTCTATCGCCTTATTAATGATTCATCTTTTTGTGCGTTTTCCAGTCGCAGAACCAGACCCAAGTAGCATGTTTGAAGGACAAGAAAAAATCAAAAACACCGCCCATGTGAGTAAATGTACTCGTAGATAGCTAGATAGAAATGGTGATAGAAAAGAGGTATCAACAAAAAAGTGGAAGACGCTTGCGAATCAAAACGCCTTGAAATGCCACGACAGACATCTCTAGTAGAAAGCAAGATTGGGTAGTAAAACTAGCAAAAAGGAACGTAGAAAGCTTCAGGTGAGAGAGGTTTACTCCTCATCCTCGCCCTCCGCGTCTTCATCGGAGCAGCCAGCAACGACAATCTCCTTGAGGGGCGAGGAAGACAACGACGGGGCAACGTAGCCAGTGCCACTGCCAGGCTTCCCGTTGCCTGAGGAGGGACCAACCTCGCCCTTGAGCGGGTTTATGAGCTCCCACCCCTCGGCGGTATTTGTCCTGCGGACAACGTAGACTTGTGGGCTCGAAGCCCAGTTGGTAAGAGTGAAGTCGTCCTCGCCGCCAAAGCGGACAACAGGCTCCTTGCCGTCGGCAGCGCGCTCGAGGTGGCGGGCGACGTGCTCCATGCGCTCGTCCCAGGCCTGGGGGCCGTTAAATTCGTGGTTGCAGCCGACGGCAGGGCAGCGCATGTGTCGTGGCAGGTCGCAGCGAGTCTGCTCGGCTTCGGCCTGGAGACCCTTGAGGTGCTCGTCCCATTCGGGGCAGGGCTTCTTCTGCTTCTGGGACTTGCGGACGTTTGGCGGAACATGCATGCGTCGAACGTGCTGGGTGTAAAGATCCTTGCGGTTGAAGATGGCGCCGTTGGGCAGGGCAGGGGGCGTCGGGGAGTCGGGGCAGCACGAAGAGGAAGAAGAAGAACGGCGAGTGTTTGGTGGGTTGGTGGTCTTGTCGCAGCCGTCTTGGGTGCAGAGCCAGTAGTTGAGGGCGAGGTGTTGGGAGCTCACGTGGCGCTTCCACTCGTTCTTGCTGGCAAAGGTGGATGGGCAGCCGGCGTAGTTGAAGACGCAGACGAAGGGACGCGTGTGGTGCTGCTTCATGTGCTTCTGGTAGGTGCTCTCGTCCGAGAAAGGGGTCTTGCATTCAGTGCAGAGAATCTTAGACCCACGGGTGGAAGGAACCGCTGCGCTGACCCTGGATCCTTGGCTGTTGCTACTGGTCCTTGACCTCTTCCTCTCGGGCGAGCTGGAAAGAGCTTTGGCGCTGGGGTTGCGGTTGCGTTTCCTTGATGATGATTGCTTGGGCTTGAAGTCCAAGTCATTCTCATCGTCGTCGAAGGCGGGAATCTCGGCCTTAATCGTTGGCTCTGGGGATTCGTACTTGGTGGGCTCGGGGTCTGGATAGGAGGCAGGGAAGGGTTGTTCGACGTGCTGGATTTCCTTCTTAATAATGGGCTCAGGAGTGATCTGTCGCGATGTGAAGGCGCTGTTCTGAGCAATGCTGAGTGAATCAGACTCAGTGTAGAAGCTGAATGTCCTGCTGGGCTTGAAGTCTGTTGGGACAACTTCCTCTTCGAACATGGCCTGGGTGCTGTTGACGTCGTGCGGGTTGACATAGGCGTTTCCCTGGAATCCCATGCCAAGAAGTGCGTGGGTTTGGTATTGTTGCGTCTCCCATCCCACAGCAGCAAAGTGCTTGTGCTGGATGAAAGGAGAAGTTGCTGACTGATCCGGAGGCGTTGCAGGGAGAACGTCGCTTTCCGTGGGAGGACTGTGGGAGTCGCTGCTGGACAGAGTCTGTTGAGAGCAAGGAGATCCGTGTCTCCTTTGCGACGTGGCAGGAAGAGGGTTCATCGTCTGGGTTGGGCGGTTGAGGTTCTGCATTGCTTGCATCTGGGAAGCCATGAAGAAAGATGTCCTGGGTCCTTCTATGTACTGCTGGATCTGGTGCGTTTGGCTAGGCCATGTCGACTGGAACTGTGGTTGAGAGTATTCGAGACTAGGGTCGACTGGTGGGCCAGAGTTTGGCGCCATTGATCCGTCCATATAAGTGAGGGGCAGCTGGGTGAAGCTCTGCTGGTCATAGTATACCTGCTCTTGGTGAGCATGTCCGTGATGGACATTCTGGTACAGGTAGTCCATGGCGGAGGATTGTGCGGGGTCTATAGTACAATCCAAGAAAACGGTTCTGAAAGTAGGCCAGTGGCGAGGCGGCTGATGGTATTATATGGCCTTGGACGTGGTGCAATGTTGAAAGATGTGTTTTGTCCAGAGGAGGCAGGAGGCGTGTTAGTGTAGGTGCAGTCCGAGGAGGTCTTCAGCCTGACAATGGAATGAACCCGTCCTTGACAAGGCTATAGGGCTGGGGGAGTGAGGATAGGGAGGACAAGTCCAACCTAAGACTTTGATGATGACGGGAGGGAACGATTATATGAACGAAAGTGCTTGACAGAATGCGAGAGCAAACAAGAAACCCGCTTCACACTTGGCACGAACAACACAAGACTCGATGATGGCATCAAGGGGACCTACCTTCGGCGTCCAGTGGCGGAGCAGAGGGTATTATAAGTCGGCAGGCAAGGTGCACTTCACATACTGCATGGTGGATACACAATAGTCTGCCAGGGCACCCAGCCAGGCATTCCCTAGCCAGAGGCCGAAGAGAGAGATTGGGGAGACCAGAGAACCCCGAGACTGGCCGGGGAAGGAGGGATACGTACTCAAGCAGAGCCGCAAGTGTATGTACTCCTACTCCGTAGGAGTTGGGTGACGGAAGGGAAGAGCGAGTTAGAGAGAGGTGAGGGCCAGTGAAAGGACGGCAAGGATTTGCGGTTGAGCGGCCCATCATCATCAACACCATCTTCCCTGCCACCTACCCTACCCTACTTCTTGCCTGGGGCTCAGGGGTGTGCATATGCAACATCCGCCCTCCGCAGCGCGTGCTGGCAACCTTAGCACACCACAGGCTGCGGACGAGATAGCAAGCCCAAGCCTCTGTTGGCTTGCATGTGTATGTATGTACATAAAATTATACAGGATGGCATCGCGGCCGGTTGGTGCAGGGCACGGGGGGGTCCCCTGGGGGGCGCGAACCATCACGGCAACGAATAATGGTGGTGATAGTTGTAGAGGGTGGGTAGAGAGACGCCAGGGCTGGCCGCTGCGCCTTGGGATGCCTGTCTCTGTCCCCACGAAGGAAGGGCAGGTACTGGAGGTGTTTCTGTTGAGTCGTCCTGAGTAGGTAAGGCATGCTGTATGAATGCCCTTGTCTCCAGATCCAGGCAGAAGGACGGCACGTCGGTTGCCTTTTTTCAGTTGCCTTACGGCTGGCGAATTAAGACGTCTGGCGTCATGGGCAGAAGGTCTCGTCTGCAGCAGAAGAATGCCAACTCAGCCCATCTCAACTCGATCAAGCCGATTCCACTCAAGCAAGGCGTCTTTTTCGTCATGATCCTGTCGACCGTCGGAAGTGTCGGTCAGGTGGGGTGGTGAGGGTATTGGTAATTTGGGTTGATAAGTAGTATTGGCCACGGTGCGTTCCGCCCCAGATAGAGGTATTTGATCCATTTCAGCAGGGATTTCTTGTCGTTGGCTTAAAGATGCGTGAGCCTGCAGCGCGAGAAGCCGCAGACTGGGGCAGTCTAGAGAAGGTGTATCCGTACAGCATCCAGTTTCCAGACTCCATGGCTGGACCAAGACCCAGGTCCTGGGATGATGATGGGCCGTGGAGTGTCGATACGGACCGGAGGGATGTCGTGTCTGCAGCCAATGGCAGAAGGGTCATCGTATTAGAGGGGAGAGATGGCGAGGAGCAAGGAACGGAGAGAGAAATAAAGAATACCAGGTCTCGGGAGAGATTGGCATGGGAGACTGGTCGAAGCGTCCACTTGTTCCGCGCCGCAACGTGTTTTGTAAGTAAGGGAACCCCTGGTATGATTTCAATACCGACGACGGGAGTCAAACTCTACTGCGTAAGGTAGTATACATTAGTAGGTGGTAATCCATTGCGGCGGCCGTCGAGGAAATGGAATAGCAGAAAGATGCAGGGTTCTAGTTAGGAGCAAAAGCTAGCAAAGATCGCCGACGGGGG